>JAJHJA010000205.1:0-220878 GCA_021202915.1 Heliconius himera
TAAGGAAGAGGACAAAATCGTCTTTGATCTTTTAAGCTTTTGGTATACACGGCGATGGGTCAAATGTATGAAATAGGAATTTGTGAAAACTTCGACATAATAAAATTAGTATGCAAAAGCTGAAGTGTTTAGTTGCGTAAGAAGATTGGTAAGACTAGAATATGAATTTTGAAAGGTCAAATCAATATTACTATCTTTCTATAACAGTATTTTTTCTATTATTTTTAACATTCGTAAAAACATATTAGTATTACTTAAAATCAGCTTCACGCTGTATCCCACATAGCAGGATAGGCAGAGGAAACCTAGTGTTAAGATACTCCGTTCCCCACTTTCTGCCGAATTCTGGAGGCATTACGTGTTGAGTGGCAGAACTCAACGCCGCGCTTAACCTCGACACCAGAGCGAAGAAATGGAAATATAAATTTAAGCAAATATTTCATCACCTCGAGTGGGGATCGAACCCATAACCAGTGGATTTTATAGTCACACTATGTGCCACTGCGCCACGACTGGCCTCAACTTAGTATTACTTGATTATTTTAAAGAATAAAATACAATACAAGAAACAAAATACAACAAGATAACCTAATAGTATATCACTGTGTTTTCTATCTTGTATAGAAACAGCAACTTACGCGGCGGAGATCGAAGTCTGATTTTCTTTGGCCATACCGAAGCAATAGAAGTACTTTTAATTTAAACTTTCTACCAGATTGAAATCAATCCCAAATACTTAAATACTTCCCAATTGTGTTAGAATTGCGTTACAATATGCAATTCTAATGATATATCGCTTATTTAGTGCAACATCGACGTAATTGTATTTTTTCAAAATAAAAATATTAGATGTGTTGTGTTCTGTAGTAAGTTTTGTAACCCTATAAGCTAGTGACTCTACTTCAGCAGTAGTTATGCACCTAAAAAATAACGATTCCACTTAAATAATATCTTCCATATATAATATATAGTAATAGTATCCCGCAAATAGCAGCAGCCTAAATACCCTAGTGTTAAGACACTCTATTCCCTTCCTACCACAGCGAAGAAATAAAAATATAAATTTAAATAAATATTTAATTTCCACAAGTGGAGATCAAACCCACAACCGTGTTACAATCACAATCTTGTGCTTCTGTGCCAGCACTGGTCTCAAGTACATCATATCAAGCAGTATTAAGCTTAAGATACTATTAAGTGTTTGAATATTTAATATGACACAAACCGCAGTCTATGTGTAATCTAACATCTAGGATGCATTTCTGTCTAATTTCTGATTCACTATTGTCTTAGGTTTGAACAGCATCTTCATCAAGACGGATTACGACTATATATATATTAATCTTCCGTAAATTATAAAGTATATTATGTAATTGAGGGTATCGTGGTGCAGTGGAGTGACTGAGAGTAGTTAGACGTGGTTAGGAGTTTGATTATCGCTCGGAAATTTTTTTATAGAGGCCAGACAAGTAAGCTTTAAATGTAACAGGTTGTGGGTTCGATACCCACTCGGGAAAATGAAATATTTAATATATTTAATATTTTCATTTTCTTCTTGGTTATGGTGAAGGAACGCGGTGTTGATTTCCGCCATTCAACACAAAATGCTTTCAGAATTCGGCGAAAACTAACTTTACGCTAGGTTCTTGCTATCTAAACTGTAAATGCGAGACATGAAGCAAAATATATCTATATATATATATATATATATATATATATATATATATATATATATATATATATATATATATATATATATATATATATATAAATTTTTGTTATGTAAACATCATTACGCGTACTCTTCTCTGTGAATGCTTAGCTTTACTAGCTAAAAATACTAAAACATAAAAGCTTATTTTGTTTTTCGTTTGTCTGTCCAGACTAATTACAGTGAGTGCCAGCGCCCGCCGGCCATACGTTTTAGGGTGCACCGCGAATTTTTGTAGTACATTTGAAAAATTTCATTATTTTAAAGCAACGTACGTACTAATGTTTATACTCGTGCTTAAGCCTAGACTCTTCAAAGTAATTTCTTGTTAGTGTTAAGCCTGAAGTAGGAAAATTCATAAAATATATAAGAAGTCATTATTTGAAAATGTTTTTGAAAGTGTTTCTGAATAAATAGTAGGTAGTGTTTTGGATTCGAACTTTAACAAATTTTTATTTGTGTATAAATAACGTGAAGTGAAGCGTGATCATTTTTTAGACAGTAGGAATCTGGAAGCTTAAGACACTCCGCTCTCTATTAGGAAACCTCCACCCTTCACTTTCCGCTTCTTCCCTTAGCATTAAGTGTTTAAATAAAAAATAAATAAATCAGTACACATCACATCATCACACAGTAGGGTAGTCAGAGGGAACCTAGTGTTAAGGCACTCCGTTCCCCACTTTCCGCCAAGTTCTGGAGGCATTGTGTGTTGAGTGGCGGAACTCAACGCTGCGCTTTGTCTTGACACCAGAGCGAAGAAATGAAAATATAAATGTAAATAAATATTTCATCTCCTCGAGTGGGGATCGAGCCCACAACCAGTCGATTTTGCAGTCACACTTTGTGCCCCTGCGCCACGACTGGCCTCAATTCAATTACATTAAGTGTTTACTTTATCTAAATCTGTTCCTAAATACACACATATTGTCGAGGTTCCAGGTGGAAGGTTTTAGAGTAGAGTGACGCTAGGTCTCTCTGCCCCTGCTGTATATAAAATACAATCTTACCTTTTCAGGGAACCACGGTGTCACGAACGGAACTTGGAACGTATTAGTATAGGAGTGTAAGGTGTCGAATGAGTCCGGGGCAACAGCGCCTAACATGGAGACCACGCCGCGAGAAAACTGGTTGCATACTGAAACAATAAATGTATATTTAATAATATTTTATTTTATGTGTAATCTAACATCTAGATGGAGTATAGAGGCTGTCGAGGCGCTATGGTACAATCGTGTGATTGTAAACGCGACGGTTGTGCCTTCGATTCTCACTCAGGGGAATTAGGTAATTTTTTTTCTAGCTTTAGTTACAGGACAAAATGCGGCGTTGAATGACGCCTCTTGACACTCAGTGTCTTAAAATTCGTCTTAACACTTCCTCTGCTTAACCTGCTATATACAGGACGATAGCTTGCTATAATGTAAAAAATCTAAATATCTATATAATATAATATATGCTATATTAATAAGCAAACATTTAAAATTCTAATACAATTTTTTTTTTAAAATAATACCTAATATTCTTATACAATAATAGTAATAAGATAAGGTTAAATGTAATTTGGTTGTAATAAAGTTAGCCTAAACCAAGTACTCCCACGAATATAATAAAGTCGCTAAAGATCATTGTAAGGAAATCTTTATTTCTTGGAATAGTTGAATTTTCAATATTTGATTTGATGAAAAACTAAATATTTAACAGGCTTTCATTTTTACACATAATTTCATTTTATATAAGAATTTAAAAACTAGTTCAATCAAAATATAGACCATATATACGTTAAGGTTGTTCAATTTGCAATGAAAAAACAACCTCTGAAAACAATTTCTTTAACAAATAAATAAATTTTGTCGATTTTAATGTTAGTTTTGCTAATTAATTAGAAAGATGAAGATAGAATTGCGCATACATCAGGGCAGAGGGAATCTAGTGTTAAGACATATCATTCCCTACTTTCAACCAAATTTTTCGACTCATTGCGTGTTGAAAGGCGAAACTTAACGCTAGACTTTTGCTTTTGTTGCCAGAGCGAAGAAATGAAAATATTAAGAAATAATAATTCAAGAATTAGAAAATATTAAAATTGACAAAAAAGAAATCATTTAAAAATATACTTCCCCAGCCATATAAAAACAGATTTTTATTTCAAGTTCACTTAGCTATGATCATTTATACGAATTGAAGTAATACAATTAACTAACGAACGCGAATAAATCGAGTAGTATAAAAATAACAAGGCATAAAGTTGTCTTTGCGACGCGTGTATCAACATTGTACGGGAAATGTAGTTCTATAATCTTCCCAACTTACTTAAGAGTTTGTATTAACACGTGAGAAGTAGCAATTGGTTGGTGTTTATCTATATTTTTATATTAATTTGATTTTATTAAAATATTTTATAGTTTAGAGGCCAGTCGTAGCGCAGTGGCATGAAGTGTGACTGTAAAACCGACTGGTTGTGGGTTCGATCTCCACTCGAGGAGATGAATTATTTACTTAATTTCTTCGCTCTGGTGTCGAGGCAAAGCGCGGCGTTGAGTTCTGCCACTCAATACGCAATGCCTCCAGAATTCGGCTGAAAGTGGGGAACGGAGTGTCTTAACACTAGGTTCCCTCTGCCTACCCTGCTGTGTGCGAGATACAGCGTGAAACTGATAAAAAAAATTATAGTTGAAATTGTAGGACATTCTCATAAACGGTCTTTATGGATTTTTTTTTAATTATTTGCATGGGGGCCTAATGTTCGCTCTTTTCTATACTTTCACACGTTCATTTTAAATAATAACACAGATGGCATAGAAACAAGATGTGTAACTGATTTTCTTAAATTATGACATACCAGAATAGAAGGTAGAGCAACGAGGACTAGGCGAAAAGCGGCAGCCATAGCGATTTCTTCCGATACAAAACTTTGCCATTTCATACGGGGGAAATGCACAAAGTGTGCGTACTCCAACACCACAATGATGGCTTGTTTCGACTGAATTCATATTAAAATATCAAAAATACATTTGTAATAATGTAATTAACATTTTGATAGTTCTAATAATATATACAATTATTTGAGTAAGTTTTAAAGGAACATCTTATACAAGTTAAAGTGCTGACATTTGAACTTTTGTAGTTATTTGCTAAACAAGTAGATAAGGCTAAGGTAAGAATATTAAGATTCTGTGACCTTAAAAGGTAAAGAAAGTGATCCTTTAATGGTTCCGCCCTTAAAGGATCACTTTGTTGTCCGTCTGTTAAGACATTTATCTCAAGATCGCGTGGAGATATCAAGCAATAATTAGTATCAAATATGTAGAAGTCTATGGTCCCTTTAAGGTAAAGCATAGAAAAGTATTTAAGTCAATGCAATAATTAATAAAAATGCATACTAGCATTTTCTGCATCTTTTTTGCTGTGTATTGTATGAAATTCGCGGCATAATCAAAACCTTTACACAAATTGAGAACTTATAATATAAACAAAGAGAAAATCTAAAAAGTGAAAATTTTATAAATAAAAAGTGAAAATTTAATCATTACTTCTTTAAAAAAATAATTGCAAACTTAAGTTTGTCTATTTTTAGAAATTATTACTTCCCGTAGACTTACACTTTTGACGTACAATTCTGAAATTAAGGTTATTGCGGGTTTTTTATAATTTAATGATTTATAGGACTTTCATTACGACGACGATTTATGAAATTCGCAACTTTTTAATTTTGTTTCACTAACTAAACGAATAAAAAAGTATGTACATTAAATAAAGGAAGGCTACTTATAAATAAAAATTTGGAAATAATATATTTTTAATACTGTTTATTTTTAATAAACAATAAAAATATATTAGAAAACGCTGGTTGTAGTCTCGAGTAGTGAAGGTATAAGTGTCGTCGCCACTTAAATAGAAGTTTTCCTTTGGGACCGATAAAAGTCAAGTCACTAGGGTCAACGGCGATATAGACATTTTGGAAACAACGTCCATACAGTTATAAGGAAAAATAGACAAAAATGATCAAATATAAAAAAAAAGTATGTATTAAAAAGCTTATATGGGACCGAGATCGTACATCTAATAGGTATGTATTTTTTATTAACTTCACGCTGTAACCCAGTAACTTACAGTACTGTATGCACATGAGAAATTAAGACATTTCTGTTCCGTATTCTCCACTGGATTCTTAAATTATTGCTATTGAGTGAAGGAATTCAACGCTGCACTTTGTCTCGTTATTGGAGCGAAGAAATAAAAATATTAAATATTGCATTTCCTCGAGCGGAAACGGAACCCACAACCTCTTACGTATACTTCATAATTGATTAAAATATTTTAAAATTGAATCTTTGTATCTCAAAAGTTTTAAATAATCCTTTAGACGCAAGGAAACTTAGCCTTACAATAGTCTATAACTTAATCAACAATATCCGTATTACGAGAGTCCTATGAAGCTTTTCCTTAATTGACCCCATTCTTGTGGTTGCTATTGTATACATGGATTGTATATTAAAAACAGAATCCACGTTTATATGATACAGTTGAAACATTTTAGGGATACTGTGATATTAAATGTAAAGGGTTTTCCTTTTTTTTACGCGTTCCCATATTCTGGACATAGGAGGGTAGGCGCAGAGAACCTGGGAACCCGTTGTTAGCATTCTTTGTTCCCATTAAACACTTCTGTTACCCATTTTCCGCCCATTTTCCACCGAATTATGGAGGTATTATGTATTGAGTAGCGGAGCTTAACGCAGCAAGTACAGTTTTTCTTAATATATCGCGTATTTCTAATTTTGTGAGTTAAGCAAATCTGCCGTTGTTATGCAGATATTATTTATTTTGGAATGAGGTTACTTTACTATAACGATAAGATAAAGACATTGTCTGGTTTTGATGTAAACTGAAGAAACAAACCCTATATAAATATATACTTAACTATTTTTTTTTAAGTTTATTTAAAATCATCACTTAGAAACGCACTTCTTATCATTCAAATAAAATTTTAAATATATGTTACATTTTAGAACTACAGTTTTACTGTGTACATGTTATGATTATAAATTAAAACAAAATATAGTAATTAACATAGACTAGTCAAGACAAAAAATAAGCTTCATGCTGTATCCCACACACAGCTAAGTAATAGTAAAGTAGTAACAGGTAAGTAGAGGGAACCTGTTAAGACACGCCGTTCCCCATTTACCACCGAACTCTGGAGGCTAGCGTGTTGAGTGGCGGAACTTAACGCCGCAAAACGCTGGAAATTAAAATCGAAGATAATGTCGAAAATGTATCTCGTTATAGCAATTTAGTATTTTCATTAATTGGATAGATACAGGTTTACTTCGCGACGATAGAGTGGTAACTATTGCAGAATTTTAGTTTCTATCCTATAGATAACATGGATCAAGCTATCCCGGGAGGATATTATAGGGAAAAACTTGTGTTGTTCTTTGTACAAACGCATTAAAGTACTATACCACCCTGTTACCCACCCTTGTTAGAATTATAATATTAAAGTATAAATAATATTGTACAATATACTTTGGAAGTTTCTTTTACGTTAAATATAGATATATGTATATTTATTCATATAATATAGATTATTGTTATATAAATGTATACAAATAATAAAATTGAATTATCTATCTTTATATATATCTCTTTTGAATTGAGAATATCTATTGTTAAGGCATTTATCAATGTAATCGACACCAAAATAATATTTTGTCTGTTTGTCTGTTCGTCCGTTCATCTGTTGGTATATTGTAACTGATATCCCAAACACCTTTTAAAATATTATTTAATAAATAATGCCTTGGCTCGTGATGTGTCTAGTGGTTAGAACTCTTTATAGTTGTGATCGTGAAGAACCCAAAATCTTTTAGAGATTCAGAGGTAACAGTGTTAAATATTTTATATTATGCCATTATAAGGTATCGCTTTAATAAGGTATTTGCCATCAGAAGTTGATCTTGTGTCAGTTATTTAGATAACTGTAGACTCGACAATATAACATTGTCATAACTCGAAGCTCGTCCGAAGATAAGCCAAGAGCGCGTCCTATCTTCCCCTCCACTATAACTGCGAACTAGTTATAATAAGAGGAAGAAAGAGTACGGGCCCCTCCCCGCCCTACACCGTGAATTCCTACCAGACTGCGGCTGCAACAGTCTTATTGAACTCTCCGGGACGTTTGTGTGTGATCTTTCCGAAGGTACTTGTTACGCTTGTTTATATTAAGATTGTATTAGAATAGTGATTCGTGATGTTGATTGATTTGTGAGATCAATATAAGTCGTTGGAACGAACGCACTACCGCTAGGCGGCCGATATGTTAAATAAACGCACGGCACACACCCCACAGTCGTGTCTCGAACCGTAGGCGGACACTACTACATACACCAGAGTTCCAGGACATAAAATAGCACCACACACCCGTACGAGACAGGCGGACACTACTACATACACCGGAGCTGGGACATAAAATAGCACCACACACCTACTACTCGTATACCAAGTCATAGACGTGGTATATAATATATCAATGACCAACGCCATACAAACATAGCTTACGTATCGCGAGCATACTGCGAGACGGCATCAGCCACGACATAGTTAATGTCGCTATAACAGTTCGCATAAGCCCATCACGTCAGCCTTCGCGACGTCAAGCAACATTCAATATTATAATATGGATCAAAGATCCATAATATGTGTCGCTCCTACACATATATTGCCTTTATAAGAAATTCGATCCTAAAAGATCGTGCCATGATAGACTTCAAATTATCACATTATATTTATTATACATTTGGTACGAGTCTTTATGTGCATCATATTCATTTGTACCGTAGTACTTAATAGTTCGACTCGACCGCTGCCTTCCGAGCATCACCACTTCCTATATATACGGAACGACGGTTGCGACACTCGGGACGACAATACACGAACACGTCTCGATTAATATTTTATTCAAAATATATAGTTTGTATTATTCATAATTAACTATGTTATTTATGTGCATTGCCATGCATATTTTATTTTATTTATTTATTTATTTTTTACTTATACTCAAGGTATATACTGTTACAATATGATCAGATTATAAGTGAGAATCAAACCTACTATATATATTTGTATTGAACTCTTACCTTTTTTGTGTTGAACATGTTTTTACTATCTATATCTTAAATTACAGCACACGGTCGTTAGAAAGAGTTCGCAAGACACATCTAAGTTGCACCATTACGTAATTGCAGCATAAGATTTGTGACGATGTCTATATTTTTTTCTAAAATGTGTTAGAGAGGTTAAAGGTCATTTTTATTATATTTATATGCACTGAATTTTATAAAGTAAATGAAGGGAATGTCAGAATATGGTAGGGTGTTCTCCATTTTATGTTCGGGACTTACAATATTATTTAATTAATAAATCTAATAAATATTGTTTTTACATATTCTTAAAAGTGTTATTCCAAACTTAGAAAAAAAAACTTAATTTGGGAAACGTATAAAAATATGAACGTAGCTTCCAGCTTGGACGGTTTCCAAGAGGCACAGGTTCAAATCCTGCTACGTTCAAATATTTATACGTTATCTAAATATAACAAAATTTAATAGAAAAGGTAAACTAAGCGTTTGTTTCTCTTTGGTCTTAGCAAGTTTTCTTGAGAATATTGAGTAGCATATCATCTTTCCGTCCACGCACGTTTAGTGTTAGCTCCCATATTGTTGGTAGTACTGAAATATGGATGCGGTAATAAAAAAAAAGCAAATAAAGCCGTTGTAGTTCCGTAGTGCGGTCACGTCTGACCACCGTCGGGGTACGAACGGTTAGTGCTTATAAATGTTACTTTGTGTTGTAATAGTTTAGTTTGTTTTTGGTTAGGTTTACACTTGGACTTGGACTTGGTTGGTTTTTGTAGCATATTTTTAATATATGATTTTTTCTACATGTCAGATACAAATGGGAATAATAAAATTACATATATTAGAGGCCAGTCGTGGCGCGTGATGAAGTGTCACTGTAAAATCGACTGGTTGTGGGTTCGATCCCCACTCGAGGAGATGAAATATTTACTTAAATTTATATTTCCATTTCTTCGATCTGGTGTCGAGGTTAAGCCCGGCATTGAGTTCTGCCACTCAACACGCAATGCATGCCTCCATAATTCAGCAGAAAGTGGGGAACGGAGTGTCTTAACACTAGGTTCCCTCTGCCTACCCTGCTGTGTGCGTGAAGCTGATTTTTTTACATATATTATGTAGAATTGTATTTATTTTGATATTTCATATAGAAAATATAAGTCATATCGATGAAATTAATAAATATCGGGCTAGGTTTTTGACTATAAAGTCATATAAAAAGTGAATAAAACATTTATTGTCTAATAGCTTTTTTTAACTAATGAAAATAAACGGAGTGAGTGATAATGCGGCCAGACGTGCAGCAAGGGCACAAGTTTGCGACTGTAAACGTGACAGGTTGTGGTTGTGAGTTCGATTCCCATTGCTCTGGTAACGAGGCACAGCGCGGCGTTGAGTTCAGCCATTGCGTGAATGCTGCCAGAATTCGGTGGAACGCCCACTTTTCACTGAATTCTGGAGGTTCCCTACCCTAAAACGGTTTCCTTTGCCTACGATATAATACGATACGATATATATATTTTACTATAATACGTATGTAAATATTACTTAGAAAGCAGTATTTAATTTAAAAAATTCAGCAATTTTAATAATGAAAAACTTTCTTTTTGATATTTGTATAATCTGACAATTATTTTTGTTCGCCTGCCCGTAAATGTTTTGACCTATATTGTAATACGTACTGGTTATAGTATTTAGAGCAAACACATTTGAGAGCTTTCATGATCCTCTGTGAAGCTTCGAAGCGCTATTTTCCCCATTTTATGTAAAGAAAATAACATAAATATCATTATTTATAAAGAAACTTCTTGTGGAAAAGAAGAAATATTTCTAGAGACAACATAAAATGAAAATATCTATCCGATAAAAGTAAATTAGTGTTTTAAATTTGCATGGAATTGTTTTTTTTTGTTATAAATAAATATATTAACTACAGAAACTGGATGATGATAAAGAAATCTGTCAAGTGCGAGTGGAATATTTAATATTAATTTCAGCTTGAAACTTTACCTCCACGCGATCTTGAGATAAATGGTATTGATAAACGGACAAACGGACAACATATCCTCCTGTATTTTTAACATTTTTTAAAGTGTTAATCCACACTTAGGAAAGAAAAATACTTATTTGGAAAACATATATCCTCCTATAATTCATTTTGGGTTCCATTTTGCCTTTATAATGATATAGAATAATATATATGTATTTGTATAGTATAAGAAGCGTTTCACAAGACCACATATAAGCGCTTCTTATTTCTTTGGGTAATAAAACGACGGAACGGCAGTCTCGTTCGAGTCGAGACAAATCAGGCACTAAGTAATTCTTGATTTTATCCAGGATTCGAACTTTTTACTTCGTTATTGTGATTTTTAAAGTTTACTACGGTTGCAATTTAATCGAAATCTTAGATTTTATTTTCTGCTATACAATTTTTTCTATTTAAAATATAGAAAAAAATCTGTACAAGATTATTATTTTCATATACTGAATTGCATTTGTGTTTTAATGTGTTGGGAGTTACACTTTTATATTTATATGTAGATTTGTGTTTAATGTGTCCTTATGGACGGTTTAGTATTATGTATTATATATTATAATATTTTTTATTAATATATTTTATAACGTTTGTTTCTTTTTATCGCTATATATCATTCAAAATTATATCAACATCTATCAATTATCGACTCACTATTAGAATTATTTTATAAATTCAATCTAATACTAATTAATTTTTTTAAATTTTTAATATGCGTTGTTAAGGTAGCTTCGATAAATATATTTATTATTTGATATTTTTTTAATATTGGCATTTTTAAAAAAGTAGTTAAGTATGTACATTAAAAATCAATCCATCATCTCATAACATTCGCAATCGAATAAAAGTAAATCAAAACAATTTAAATGTCCTTTTATCAACTTAAAAGCTTAAAAACTCTAACGACGCTTTAGAATACAAGAACAGAACATAAAAAAGAAGTTTAAATCGTTGCTTTTTTTGTTTATCTTTGTTATATCTTTTGAAACATGTTAAGGATTCCATATTTACCGTCCAACTTTTCTCATTACAGTCTAGGCAACACCTATTTTTCGGCTGCGAGTTCAAAGAATATTGACTCTGTGTCGAGATATTCTTTTAAACATAGTTCTCTTCAGTGTTATGGTTTGTTGTACTTTTTTTGGGACAATTCTTATACGACTAAACTTTTTGTTTACTTTGACGGAGTTAATTTTGATGTTAAATTTCGATATTTCAAAAAAAAATCAGCTTCACGCTGTATTTCGCTTACAGCAGGGTAGGCAGAGGGAACCTAGTGTTAAGACACTCCGTTCCCCACTTTCTGCCGATTTCAGGAGGCATTGCGTGATGAGTCTCAGAACTCGACGTCGCACTTTGCCTTGACACCAGAGCGAAGAAATGGAAATATAAATTTAAGTAAATATTTCATCTCCTTGAATGGGGATCAAATCCACAACCTGTCGGTTTTACAGTCACACTTTGTGCCCCTGCGCCACGACTGGCCTCAAAATTTCAATATTTAACGACAAGATTTTATTTTTACTTAAATATGGAAGTCACTTAAAAAAATAGGTCCCTACTTGTAAAATCTACACATATATATACTTTTACACAAAACAAGACACAAAAAATGTCAGCATTCGCAACCTATAACAAAAAAACCCTACCTTATTATAAACACAACCAGGTAAATACTTCCACAATGAAGATCAAACCGCAGCAGCTAGTACTTATCGATTTCAGATTACACTGGCACAAAAGTGCAGGAGATTACCGCGGTGGGTGCCACGGCTACATGGCACCGTATACGGTGGGTCCTTTATGCTTCCGCCTTAGTACACAATCGGGGCGAGTGTCAGCTTCATCATTTTACATAAAATGGGGAACGGAACAACTGGAAGCAGAATGAATGCGAATTTGATGTGCTAATGGAGAAGTGATATTTATTAATAGTTTTTTTTATAGAATATGTATAAAATAGAAGGCAGCGGGAGTTGAATCCGTATCTCTTGGAAACAGTTCAAGTACTCTGACCACTAAGCCATACGTTCTTATAAAACTGTGTCGTAATTCTTATATATTTTTTCTTTTTTTTACTCTTTTTATTTGCAACACGTTCACAATTTTTTATGACGCTGGATAGATATAAGTTTATATTTAAAAACATATATTCCTTGATCTAGTCACGTTATATATTTATTTGATACTAGCGGAAGTTGTGAGAAGTTTTATTTTTTTATTCACTGCAACATAACATCTCTATTTACTTCTAAGTATTTATCATAAAACAATGTTAAATACATCATAAAACTTTCAGTCGTAGAGAGAAATGAACGAAACTTCTATTTTATTATTTTGACTTTATAAAGTTATTCAACACGTAATGCCTCCAGAATTCGGCAGAAAGTGGGGAAACCGAGTGTCTTAACGCTAGGTTCCCTCTGCCTACCCTGCTGTGTGCGGGATACAGCTTGAAGCTGACAATTTAATACAATTTTTTAGACCATTTTGCAAATAATTACACTTTACACACAACACAAAACTTCAATTGCCAAAATAAAAATTAAAAAAAAAAACACGACAAAGCTGCGCATACTCTGTGGGCGTACTGGTGCACAATATTCCTACGTGCAACAAAGTGCGTCCGGATAATTTGCTCCCGCGATGACTCTCATGCAAATTCTCTTTGAATGTTCCGCTTTTGGTTTTTAGATATTACCTTAGTGAAATTATTCGTTTTAATTTATTTATCAAAACTACCTGTGCTATAAAAAGTGGATATTATATATGTTATGTTTAAGAATTAAAAAATACGCTTCGCGCTATCGTCCACAGAAGGGTGGGCGGAGGGAACCTAATGTTAAGAAACATCGTTCCCATTTTCTGCCTGGGGGCATTTTAGAAACATTGCGTATTAAGTAACGGAACTCAACGCTGCGCTGCTCTCATAATTGTAATATTATGTAAGTTTTTTAATATTGTTGTAGCTACATCCAATGTAGGCATTACTTTGATACATAACGAAATCAAGGTAAATACATGACATACATATGATCTGTCCCCCGAGTGGTAGTCGAATCCATAACCATATTTTTAGCTTCACGCTGTATTCCGCACATAGCAGGATAGGTAGAGGGAACCTGGGAGCCTGGTGTTTGACACTTCCGTTCCCCACTACTTATTTAAGACGTTATTCCTTTGGATACATCGACGGAATGAGTGGCGTAAGAATGGCAAAAAAAAAGAAGTAAGAGCGAATGGGAAGAGAGGCAAAGGGGGACCTCAATTGGCATAGTAGAATATAGTACCGATGATACTGATAGAAAGTCACGTAAAAAAGCCTAAGGATTTTTTAAAAACAAGAAAATTAAAATATTCTGTTTATATATATACAAGAAGGGGACATTAAAGAAAAAAGTAAACGGGGGGCTAAACAAGGAAAAAATATCTTGAATGTATTAAAAATTATTTTATTAGTGCATGTAACAGTAGAATAAAGTACATCGAACCATTATATTAAACCGATACTGTAATCAAAGTCGGAAGCCATACATGATTTTAATCTTATGTTATATCGATATAATACGATACAGTAAATGTTCTTATAATTGAAATTTTGATTAAAATATTCTGTTTCTTTTATACTTATTTATTTAGATAGAAAATATATAATATTGATATTAGCTAATAATTATAATTGGGGACGGAAATGTCTTAATGGGAACGGAGTGTCTTAACACTAGTTCCTCAGTTTTTCTCTGTCTACTCTGCTATATGCGGTAGTCTAAGGAACTACTGATTAGAAGAGATTATATTTATTAATATTCATAATTATTCCAACACTATTATTTATTTGTGCATTATTCATTTAGTTTCACGCTGTATCCCGTACGTCGTAGTGTAAGCCGATGGAACACAGTGTTAAGACTATTAACACATTTCCGTTCCCTATTTTCTACCAAGGCATTTGTGTTGAGTAGCGGAACTGAACGCCGCACTTTGCCTCGTTACCAGAACGAGGAAATTAAAATATATGGTATTTTATTTCTTCAAGTGGTCATCGAATCCACAACTTGCAACAGATTTACAGTGGCACGCTTGTGCTCTTTCGCTACGACTGGCTTCAAATGATTACTGCAGGAATAAGATAAAAATATATAAAAAAAATATTTCGAATATTAAATAAATAATATAAATATAAAATAGTCGGTTAATTTACATATTGTTATAGTATAAGGAAAACCACCTATTGATTCAATGGAACTGCAACATATTTTTAGGTAGTTGTCATAAATATTTTTTAATGTATAAATAAATTGATCAGAAAATGAATGTCTTCACATACAAATATAAATTGTTAGCTAAGTAATCATTTATATATGCTTATATATTAATGATTACTTAGCTACAATTTGGGCTTCCAAAGTGTCACATGAATATAATACTTATAATCTCTTAAAATGTCTCTATACCTCACGAAAGACAAAGTTCATTCTCGGAACTAAAGTAACAAAAAAAATATATAGAATTCTAATTATAAACAAAAAAAAAATACATGATAACTTGATAAGAAAATATTGATGAAAAATTACATACTTTTATAAATACATTTGAATTATTATCACAGAATTATCAGAAGAATTTTAATCAATACAAAGAAGGAGTTAATTGAGTTTTTGTTCGAGAAATGAAGATTTTTTTGCATTTATTAAATATTTATAATATATTTTTTTAGTTCAATTAAAAAGATTATCAAAGAATAGATAGATGCGTTACAAGCTGAACGCCTAGGCCGATCGTGTATCTCCATCGTTTGCTTCGCTTTCTCGCTTGCACACTTAACTCACGTGAAACGTGACGATCAGTCAAGGTTTGTCGTGCGGGCAGGCGGTACTTATCGATTTATAAAAGATTATCACTTCAATAAGAATAAAACTATTATAAAACTTTTGCCATTCATATCAAATATTTGTCATCAAATCTTAGCTGGGAATCGATCTCACGATCTAATATTATAATAGATACATATATGGTTTAAATTGACATTATAGATATTGCCTTAAATTCCCTTTGTTTCGATGTAAGAAGGTCCCAAGTGAAATCTTTGTACAATGTAAACATTAGATTTCGAATATTTGATCAGGCTAAGACCAAAACGTGACGTCCAATGACAAAAGATCGATAAAATTATGGACACCTCCAGTCTCTATGTATGTACATTATGAATGAATACAGAACTTCTTGTAAGCTTTTTGCTTTTTCTGTATATTATATGTATATATTGCAGGACTTTTTTTCAGCTTTAAGAAAGTCTCTATTATTTCTAAAAACATTCAAGATAAAAAAAAACAATTATAAAACTGTAACTAGTAGTAAATATCTAATAAACAAAACTTAAATAATATATTCTCATGTTTCTAGAATTCAACGAAAAGTGGGTAACGGAAGTGGTTCCCAGGTTCCCTCTGCTACCCCGCTATTTGCAGGATAATATAATAATTTTATTTCAAGTTAAAATTATAAATTCAAAGTGTAATTTAAGATATTAGCTACAAAAATATTTTATATCTCGTGCCAATGTTCGGATAACACATTGCAACTCGCATAGCGTAGATCGCAAGACTAGGCGCTATTTGGTTCGCAAGGAATTTGAGCCTGCTCTATAATGGAATGTGCTCGAACGATTATATTCCTCTTTGAACTTTTATATTTAATTAATAGTTTATTTATATGAAATACCGATGATGTTAGATTATTATTAGTTATTAGGCCAGCCGTGGAAATTAAATATTTAATATTTTCATTTATTTGCTCTGGTGTTCAGGCAAAGCGCAGCGTTGAGTTCCGTCACTCAAAATGCAAAGCCTCCAGAATTCCGCGAAAAACGGGAACAGAGCTTCTTAACAGTAGTTTCCCTCTGCTTATCCTGCTGTGTATGGTATACAGTAAATTTAGATAATCACTACACACTTCGGCAATGTCTCGTTGTATAAAGAACACATGAAGGAGTTTGTACGGTAAAAAAACTAATGTTACATAATAGGAGATTGCTAGTTAAATGGTCAAAATTATTAAAAATTGTAAAATATACAATATATTGCTACAATTTCACTTTAAATTTGTAGAGTAGTAAAGTAAATCAAAAAGTAAATTAAATTAATACATTTTTTTATTTATGATATTTTATATTTTGCCTATGCCATAATATAATACAACGAGAGGGAAGTCATAAGACAACTATAGCTTTACATAAAAAAAATGTGCATATATATAATACACTACGTGCTATATTTAAAATTCATGGGTTTTTAGATAAAAATAGGAAAAATTTAAAAGAGAAGTGCTAGAACGCCATTGTGTGTAAAGTATAAGGACAAACACAATTTCAAAAACAATTTTTCAAAAAATCAGCATAGATTTTCTCAAACAAGTGACTCGGCAAGGAAAAATGAACTTCATTGTGATGCTAATCGCTCTACAGAACTCCCGACTCTACGCGCTGTACCTAACTTGTCTTATTTATTATTTACAAAATATACTTATCCCCTACAAGGGGGTTAAAATGCAATCCAATTTACGCTTATTTTGCTTGGATGCTGAAATATTTTGCTTTGTGTTACTTTATCATACAGTCTGGACAATGAAGCGGATATTATAGAATATTCTATAATATTTAAAATATTATAGAACTAGCGGCCCGCCCACGGCTTCGCCCGCTTAAAAAACATGATTATTGATTTAATAAGCAGAGTTGACAGACAACTATAATGACTTCTAATATGATTTTTTTATTGCTTTAGTCTGTAATATTTTAATATGATTTTTTAACGACATTATCGAATTACAATTCCTATAAGAATTTTTGACTGTTTCGAACTAAAAAATACGACCAATGTTGATATTTTATATTTATAAAAATATGTACGTTCTTTTTACCTATGTAATGTACTCATTATAATTTTAAAAGTTTGTTAAATGTCAGTGTCAGTGAATAATTTAATTTACTGCTTCAGAAACAGCCTTAAATGTTAACTTATTGATTGGAAGGATTCATAGCATTATTTGTAAAATAACTGTAATGATTGCATATTAACTCCTGTACAGTTTTTAAATTAGTTACATATATTATTAGCTAAATGTACAATTGGTAAGTATGTCGTGATTACTGTGTACACGTAGAAAGGATGTTTTTAGGCATTTTTATATAGATTTATTTCAAACGAACGAACGAACCAAAAAATCTATGTATTTACTTGATATTTCTTTGAAGATCAAATCGTTCTTTATCTATGTGTTGAATTAATTACGACTTAAACTTAACTGTTATAATTTATGAAGGTGATCTCCACTAAAAATTCAATTTTGTTTACTTTATTGTATAAAATATTGTATAATAGTGCTTCAAAAATATATATTTTTATCAACAGTCATATAACCAAGACGTTTCGATTGTCATTCTTTAGCCAGGAATCTTACCAGCGCGATTGCTATATAATATTCGCATGCAAACTAATGCCTTGGGATCATTCTAATGACGATACTTTTTTTAATGAACCGATTTTGATGAAACAAACTTTAATTGTTAAGTTGATTTAAAACAAACCTATGGTGAACCTTTTAGGTAAATCGGTTCAGTACTTTCAGAGAAAAATGTGACCATACATATCAACAGACAGACAGATACAGACAGAAAAGAAATAAAAAAAAATGCTTTTTATTATTCTTTTTAAGTGTCCCTCTATCCACTTCAGTCAAAATTACTAAATGTACAGACAAAATATTTTTACTGTCTTATTATGTATAGAGATAATGAAGAATAATTTTAAGATTTTTTTTAGATTATATTAAAAGCATTTTCAATGTAAATTGGTACTTGATAGGTTATAATTTCATAAATATTTCCTTCAACAACCAACGTCTTAATAATAAAACCTTATCAAAAATACATAAATGTACGGTATAGTATTGTATCATTTTTCCCCTCACTCCCCCTCTCTTATAATTTTATCTTTAATCTCAAACCCAAAGAGGTATTGATATGATCGGAGACAGATCACGTGCAAGTATTACGATCTTACGTGCCTTTAGATATGAGCTATGGTACAACAAAATTGTAAATTATTATATATTGCATAAATTTTATTATAGTAATAAAAATATTAAATAAGTTGTAGGATTTAAAATCGGTCAAGTGCGAGTCGGACTCGTTCATTTTTCTAATTGAATTTCAGCTGGAAGTACCTACAGTACCTACAGCTCGTAACCTTTGGAAAAAGCATTATATTTTCGGGAATGATTAGAAAAGTAAAGTTGGAAAAAATCTTTTTATAATCTAACATAAAAATATATCAATTATTCTACGCTGGATATTGCATTCTCATAATTACAAAAACGTGTATCGTTGTACATCATTAAGTTTGTATAAAATGAAATAAAAAACTTGTACGAATTTTTCTATAAATTTTCATTGTTCGCATTTTTTCTTTATACTGTACTGTAGAAAATGGCGTAAACAGAGGACAAACAGACTACGACGTGAGTAGTACGATTTCAAAAGGAAACAACGGAACCCTAATAGTAAAAGTGCCCTAAAAACAGAATCATAAAGAAAGTACTTTTTTAATTTTTAGGTCATCATGTAAGTACACTCCACTCCCTCTAATGATGTAACTTTTATTCACTATGGCAACAACTGGCTATGGAAATTTTGCATTCATCTTTCTAACAGAATTCACAATATCAAATTCAATATTCAAATAGCCGGAGCGATCATCGTTCAAGTTCGTAACTTATTTACTTTAAGGTAATGACCAATTAAGAGAATGAATTTATAAAATTCGTCACCAACTCCTTAGTCTTGTGGCAAATGGAATCACGGTATACTCTGTTCTCGTTGCGATCGTCACTTCCGCAAAGGTGAAACGCGGCGTTGATTTCCGCCACGTAGTATCTCAAGTGCGAAAACCAAATGTCTTGACAATAGCTTTCGGTTCTCTTTCTACCATGTCATACTCGTATGCAGAATAAATAAACTGTGTGACTGAAAAAGAACATTGAAATTAACTTGAAAGTTTCTTTCTCTTGAAAGTTCTTTCTAAAATTGGATGACCAGTAAATGAAAAAATAAATTTTAAATGTTTTGTATAAAAAAATATAATTTTATTTATTTAGTCACTATATCGCTCAAGTATTATACTGAATCGTTTATATAAACTTTTGACCAAAAAAATGGAAGATTTTATTTTTGTTTTGTTTTATTTGTTTTACTAATAAGTGAACCATACCTAATAGGCATACAATTTTTAAGGGATAGTCAATATATAGAGTATTATACAATTTGCGTCTATTTAAAAAAGTCTGAGTATTGGGTAATTAAATTAAATTAGCATAAATAATTAAATAAATTTTAGATTATAAAATATAAATTTCTGTCATCGGGAAGTATTTTAGTGGTTACAAATTAATAAATTCATATTTATGTCTTTGTTTTCGGTATTTAGTAAAAACCAGTGTCCTCAAATAGAGAACTTCCTTCAGTTTTATCATCAGTTAATAAGCGAAAGAGATATGCAGAAACTGCACCGTTTGGCGCTTCGTTATCTCCAACTATCCCACTGTGGATAAAGCATGAAGCTTAAAAAAATATTTTTTAATTTTATTTATTTTAGATTTACGGTGTACCACTAGTGAGTTAGCCAGAGAGAATAGAGCGCCAAACACTATATTCTCTTCACATGTTTCTCGCCGCGATCACTGACCTCAACCTCTTCATACGTGCCCTTCGGGGGTTCCTTAAGCTTTTCGTGACTTTCCTCCAATATTATCGATACTGTGTTTTACTTATTTTAAACGGTATACATATATCCATATCTTATAGATACCACTAGCATCATACTAGAGTCAACTCCATAATGTAAATATATAATTAAAAATAAATATGGTGACAGTATAAAATATTAATTACATTACATTGAACCGCGAAACGGTCGCTTCTATTATATATTTTTACAACATATAGAAATAAACGTTAAGCTATTACTATACAAGAAAATACAAGAATTTTATTCAAAATTATAATATAATTATTATCATAATTTTATTACGGCATCAATTAGATATATTATGTACATATATTATTCAAACTAATAATTGTTAAGGCCAGTCATGGCACAGGGGCACAAAGTGTGACTGTAAAACTAACGACTGGTTGTGGGTTCGATCCCCACTCGAGGAGATGAAATATTTGCTTAAATGTATATTTCCATTTCTTCGCTCTAGTGTCGAGGCAGAGCACGTCGTTGAGTTCTGTCACTCAACACGCAATACCTTCAGAATTCAGCAGAAAGTGGGAACGGAGTGTCTTAACACTAAGCTCCCACTGCCTACCCTGCTGTGTGCGGGATACTGCGTGAAGCTGATTTTTTGATTTAACAATTCTCCATATAACAGTAGAACTGGAATTCCCATACATACATACATACTGTTACAGTAACAATTCAATAAAGTTCATTTAAAGTATTCGGGCATCAATTGTACCGTACACAATGTAAAACGAAACGGCTTGCAAAATGCATATATGATAACAAAACAATGTGAACGCTGTTTATTCATATGCCTTTATTCAAATTAATGAAATCATCAATATTTTGCTGCAAAGCTGTTTGGAAGTTTGTAATTGTTTTCTGTAGTCGGTAATGGAGTGGATTTTTTTATAATTTTTAGTTTTATTTGATAAGTAAGGAAGTCCAGTACAGGTAGTCGTGGTGCAGGAATACAAGGGTGCGATTGTTAACGTGACAGGGGGTTCCATTCTCGCTGGAGGTAGATATTTAATGTTTCCATTACCTCGCTCTAGTAGCGAGGCAAAGCGCGACGTTGAGTTCTGCTACTTTAAACTCAATGCCTTCATAATTCGGCGGAAATTGGTGAACAGATATGTCTTGTGTCAGGTATATTGCACATAACGGGGTAGGCAGAGGGAACCTGGGAACTGGGAACCTAGCGCCCTCTGTAATCTTTCTAGCCTAAAATTTTTCCCCATCATAAACTTAAACATCACCAAACATTTTAAGCTATTTCAATTAATCCAACATCTCAAGTAATCTCGGTAATCATTTCACACACTAACGTATTACCGGCGGGGTATTAGCGGGCTTAATTTGTTTAGTACCAGCACCATCTGTTCAAAGTCACGACTATCTAAATGACAGTTTGAAGTTGTCAAATTATTGCGTAGTTTAGGAAGATTCGGAAACTTCCGAAGCAAAATTAGTGTTTGTCACCAGCTCTCGGGCATGCATGTCGCAGCTACTAACTTCGCTAAACACTATGGGGAGTGACGGGTGGAAATCGAAAAGCTTTTGTTTCTATAGGAATTGGTGGTGATATCGTTGTATTATGTGATAACGATGTTATATTGATTTTGGGTTAATTATGTTTTTAGCATCGTTGAATATTGAGACGGATGGTTCGTTTGTAACTTTTTAGTAAGAGAAAGAGAGAGGGGAGAGAGAGAGAGTAAAACTACAATTTTAATGTTAGTTAAGTCTTTTGTTAAGGAAAAACGATTGATAGCCGGTGAAATCTAATCTAACTTCCCTTCTCTTCTTTACTTGATCATCTGGTGATGAAAGATATGAATGCGAGCGGTGTCGTCGTTTTTTCATCGTTTTGTTTTTTTATGTGTTTAAAATAAAATATTGTTAATTTAGGGTAGTTTTGGATTGAATTAGCCTCAGACTGTTGTACAAATATTTATTTTTTATATTTATCGGTCCTGATTTCTAGCTATTTAATCAAAATTATGTAATGAGTTGCGGCGTTGAATTCCGTCACTCAATATGCAACGCCTCAAGAATTCGGCGCAATGTAAAAACTGCAGCGCTGATAGGGACTGCTCTCCAGTCCCTAATAACACTTGGTTCCCAAGTTCTCTACCCTGCTGTTTGGGAATATTTTATTTTGGCGTTATTTATTATGAAAACTGTCTATAAACAACTTTAACTTTTGTTCTATATCCTTCTTTTCTTAGAAAAATCATTATCACTCATTAAACACAGTTGCGAGAAAGACATATATGTATATTAATAAATATAATATATCATGAAGTCCATATGCACTAGGAGTCACCTTTGAAGCCCTAAACTTTGATATCCGCTATCTGCCTGAACAGAAACTTAATTTTCAATTTGCAAGTTTGTGTCTATTCGTTCATTGTGAACTAGTTATTGTATTAATAATTTCCTACTTTAGTACCGTACCTGGCTAATAGAAGTTTCAAATTAAATTTCACATTGATAGAGACCCTGACAGTAAACAATGTTGGAAATTATATTAATATACAGTTTAAAATTAAACTTTTATTCAGAGTTGGATAAGTGATCTTAGTTTAGGGAACCTATAGGTTACCTAATAACGTCTGCCCCTTATTTAAATCACGCTTCACGCTGTATCCCGCATACAGCAGAGTAGGCAGTGGGAACATAGCGTTTACCCTGATTTATACATATAGATATTATTAAAATATTATAATAATGATTAATAATTATTTAAACTTTTTAAATCGCTAAGGTACTCAATATACCTAATGTAGAAACATTGGTGAGAACACCAATCAAAATGTGAAAAATAGAATTTAGCACTAGTTCTCTTCGTATAACCCGGCGATATGGGAAAAATTATGATTTCCGTTACTGTAGGCAGCTAAGGAGTTTAATAAATTAAATGTAATTAATGTAAACGATAAATTATGAATTATAATTTTTTTTTCAAAAAATATAATTGTACAGTACATTGTTAGATATAAATTTTATTTTTGTTAGATATAAACATACTTCTGAGGCTAGTCGCAGTGCACGGGCACAAAGTATGACGGTAACACCGACTGGTTGTGGGTTCGATACCCACTCGAGGAGATGAAATATTTATTTACATTTATATTTCCATTACTTCGCTCTGGGGTCGAGGCTAAGCGCGGCGTTGAGTTCTGCCACTCAACACGCAATGCCTCCAGAATTCGGCAGAAAGTGGGGAACGGAGTGTCTTAACATTAGGGTTCTTTTGCCTACCCTGCTGTGTGCGAGATACAGCGTAAAGCTGATTTATATTTTTTCAAGTTTATATCGTACGCATTATTGAAAACATGGAGAATATGACCTCTAAAATGCAACAGCCTAACAGCCACAGGCCACAGCAGTGGTGAACAAACGACATATTACACTTTCCAATTGATATATCTGCTATATTTTATCACGATAGCTCTAGTACACAGGTGGTTGTTACTATTGTCGTTTTGAAAATGTAATGTTTTGATACCTTCACGCTGTATATAGCAGGATACGCGGAGGGAAAGGTTTAACACACTCCATTCTCTATGTACCGCCTGTTGCGCTACGGCGGAACTCAACGCTGCATGCGTAAAAATAATTCAGTCTCTTCATTGAGAATGATTGCTGCCATCGTAGAGCTTACGGTCTGTCGTTGCGCTACGACTAGCTTTTTAAAAAAATTAGTAGTAATAATATTTAGGTATAATATAAAAAAAAATATTATCTTAAATATATATGCACGAAATTGTAAAGTATTACCTATGTAAGTATACGAGTATATATGTAAGTATATGCATTATAAATATAATTCACATAATGTTCTTGCAGAATGATATTAGATAAATAAAATTAAATCAGCTTCATACTTTATCCCACACACAGCAAAGTAGGCAAAGGGAAACTAGTGTTAAGACACTCCGTTCTCCACTTTCCGTCGAGTTCTGGAAGCATTGCGTGTTGAGTGGTGGAATTCGACGCCGCGCTTCGCCTCGACACCAGAGCGAAGAAATGAAAATATAAATGTAAATGAATATTTCATTTCCTTGTATAGGAATCAAACCCACAACCAATCGATACAGTCACACTCTGAACTCCTGAGCCACGACTGACTTCAATGATATAATATAAAAAAAAACAAGAGTAAAATACAAATTATAATTGTTTTACTTAACATTCACACCAACAAAACCCTGATCTTTAACTGGATGGGGTTAAATTTCACTAGAACTCTACAGTAGAGATGAAATGCGCGAAAATGGTATATAGTTGACCACAGCCCGCGGTACTAAGATTAAATTGAATTGGGCAACTTGCCAAATACAAGGTAGCGAAATTACGAAATATTGTATGCTTATTTTATAACTTGTGTATGTATAAGACATTCATGCATAAGCCTGGTTCTTATTTACATATAGCGAATGCCTTATTTGAAAATTGCTTTTAATTTAGATTGTAGCGGTGTACTTACTATTATCTGTACGAAATTAAAGATTTTAAAGGTCTAAGAAATGCTTATTTAAGTCTTTAGTGCTTATTTTTTATATTTGATCATGTGATAATTTAAACATTAAGAAGAAAAGGAAGAATTGTAAGAATATTTTCATCTGGATTAGGATTTTCAAATAATGAAAATTACTTCTTTGAGGCTCTCGTGGCGCAGGTGCACAAGGGTGTGACTGTAACGTGATGGTTGTAGGTTCAATGCTCACTCGAGAGAAAGAATAATTATTTATTAATATATTCATTTCTACGCTCTGGCACTAAGGCAAAAAGTCGACTTTGAAATCCACCATTCAACACGCAATACTAATATACGTCTAAAAGTTTGGCGAAAAATGGGGAATGGAGTACTTAACGCTAAGTTCCCTCTGCCTACCCTGCTATGTGTGGGACAGAGCGTGAAGCTGATTTAATTTGACTATTATTTCTATAAATAGTTAATGATAGTGTATATGTATATTGATATAAAATATGCGATGACAAATCTATGTATTAACTCAGTCTAAATCCGAAATTCCACCACTAGGCCGACATAAACAACTTGAAAACCTCACAGGTATCATTTTAACAAGTTTACAATATGCTAATGTATAACTGATTACAAGGCATAATGTATCCAATTGAATTCATCGAACTTCCTATGCAAATAATTTGCATATACCACGCGAACACCTAATTTAAACTATCGTCCCTCATTCAAAATAACATACTGAGAACAATTTAATAGGTTCCCAGCAAAATAAACATACACGCTATTACATGGTACGACAACACTGGTAGTGGAATAGTAGAATGGATATTTGGACTAGTTTTGTATTAGTAGGAGCCACCAATTTGCCGCCGTAGTTGCTAACAACTCTAATCATCATCGTTGCTCAAAGGTTTCGATATTTTGGATACTAAATAGAAGTGGGTAAAGTTTTATTGTAAGTGTGTTTGTGTGTATTTTTTAATGGAATGTAGTTTGGGATGGCGTTTATGTTAATTTGTAATTAACTTTTCTGATACTGTGTGTGAGTGAATGGTAGATGACGCACAGACGAAACTATTGGAATCACAAAATTTACTTAAATTTGACAGTAGGTGAGGCAGGTTAAGGGAGCACTAGAGGAGGATTTTTTTAAATTGCCAAAAAGAAAACAATTTAGATAAAAGTTAGAAATCTTAAAGTCTACGTTACGAAAATTGTGTTCATCGTTAGTATTGTATAATATCATAATCATTTTATACAATCAATACCGAATGTATGTCCAAAAATAGAAAAGATTTTTTGTTATTGTGATATTGTGAAAAAAAAAGTTATATTCTTTTATTAGTTATGGTTTAAAAAAAACAAAAGATGTGTTTTTTTTTCAGCTTCACGCTGTACCCACACACAACAGGGTAGGCAGAGAGAATCTAGTGTTAAGACACTCTGTTCCCCGATTTCCGCCGAATTATGGAGGCATTGCGTGCTGAGTGGCGAAACTCAACGCCGCGCTTTGCCTCGATCTTTTGTTCCATATGGCTATATAGACAGCAGAGTGGAACTTAGGTTCGTGACACTTTATTTCTCAATTTTTCGTAAATAATTATTGCATTGCTCCAAGTGGTTGGTATTTAAGTCAGAAGTAACAAGTAAGAATGTTACAAAGGCGGTTCTATCGTCCATTCTCTTAAAATAAAAAAAAATACACATTGACCATTCTATTGGAATTGAAGCCGAAGTCCCCATCCCTATTTACAAAATAAATCAGCTTCACGCTGTATCCCGCACACAGCAGGGTAGGCAGAGGGAACCTAGTGTTAAGACATTCCGTTCCCCACTTTCTGCCGAATTCTGGAGGCATTGCGTGTAAATAAGTAAATATTTCATCTTGTCAAGTGGGGATCGAACCCACAACCAGTCGGTTTTACAGTCACACTTTGTGCCACTGCGCCACTACTGGCCTATCTACATCTATCGTATTTAAAGTCAGACGCGGTCCAACTGCGCCATGATAGTCTTTATTGTTATTTTATTTAACAATAAATCTTTATAAAAGCAAAAAAATCTATATTTATTATCACTATTTTATATCTAAACTATTTAATAATTCACAAACAATTCCCAAATCGCTGAAATGTAATTTTGTACGTAATGTACAAAGTTGAAAGGATGAAACGCTAATGGTGTGTCATTTTATCTGAAACTTTTTGACTTTTCAAATACAAGTACAGTGTTTTGTGCGTATATTTATTTAAAATTTAAACTCAATCCATTTGCAGATTAGTTTGGGCTTTAGATATAGTGGATATGATGAATTTTATACGCAATCGTAGCTAAAAGTAAGATAAAAGTATATATAAAAGTAAGTACCTTCTAAATTTAAGAACTATGGTAATAGTTCTTAAATTTAGTAGTGAGTCGTGGCCCAGGGGTCTAAATGTGTGACTGTATGTGCGACTGGTTGTGGATTCGATCCCACACTCGAGAAAATAAAATATATATTTAAATTTATATTTTCATGTCGTTGCTCTGGGGTCGGGGCAAAAGCTCGTGAGTTCCACCACTCAAAAAGTAGTGTTTTCAAAATTCGGTGGGGAACGGAGTATCTTTACATTAGGCTTTCTCTACCCTGCTGTGAGATACAGCGTGAAGCTTATTAGTTCTTAAATGTAAGGAATCGTGGGGCAATAAGACATTATTAGTTTTTACGTGTGATCCTTTTGGAAGAACGATTATATATGTTTTTTATTAAAAATCAACTTCACGGTGTATCCCGCACACAGCAGGGTAGGTAGAGGGAACCTAGTGTAAGACCTTTTGTTCCCCATTTTCTGCTGAATTCTGGAAGCATTGCGTGTTAAGTGGCAGAACTCAACGCCGCGTTTTGCCTCGACACCAGAACGAAGAAATGAAAATAAAAATTTAAGTAAATATTTTCATCTCCTCGAGTGGAGATCAAACTCACAACCAGTCGGTTTTACAGTCACACTTTGTACCGCTGCGCCACCACTGGCTTCAACTTTTTTTATTATTCAACATTTTTAACATGTATCAAAATAGTATCTATATATATAAAAGGACTTGTGCTGACTGACTGAGGTAAGACGCACGCAGAGAAAACGTGAAATTTGGGCAGATGTTTATTTTCATATTCTGGACATCCACTAAGAAGGGAATTTGAAAAATTTTAACCCTGAAGGGATGAAATAGGGGTTGAAAGTTTGTATGGAAATAAAAATTAATCTGCACCAATTTTTATAAAATTTGAAATTCAGACTCTTAAAAATATTTCATTAAACACGTGTTTCATGGTTTTTAAGAATTCATCCCCTAAGGGTTCAAATAAGGGGTTGAAAGTTTATATGGAAAAATCTTTAAATTGCCACCGATTTTTATAAAAAAAATTATTCAGACTGTTAAAAATATTTTATTGAACACGTGTTTCGTATTTTTTTTAGAATTCATCTCTCCTAATAAGCGGGCGAAGCCGCGCGCGTCCTCTAGTTATCAATAAATTAAGAAGTTTATAATTTTAAATGTTTATTTAAGTCATCTAACTAAAGCAAGAAAAACAGAAATGTAACTTCCTAACTTAACTAATACGGTCATATCTATGAGAAGTATATAATGAAAGTAATATAGTTTATATTAAATTTCTGTAAATTTTAAGATGACGAGATAAAAGGAACAACACTCAATCGATTTTACATGGCCATGAACCTAAAGAATACGTCGGCGTAACAAGATCGCTTCTAAGAATTTAGACTTTACAGGGATTGTTATAATAATTTTATACAATATTTTCTCCATTTTAGGTATATATGGCATAAAATGTTGTCAACATACTTTTATTAAATACATCATATACGTATAACTTTAACAATGGGGAAGTAAGTATTAGACTTTTGATATGACGATAGTGAGTTCGATTTCCACTTAAGGGAATATTTAAATTTTAATATTTATCCGATGTATGTGAACAACGAGCAGCATTAGATTAGAATATATTTTTTTTTCTTTTCGAGTTGTTTACTAGTTACCTCTGAAGAGTTCCACTATTCAGGTTCTGATTCCATCATCAGACCAGCTAGATCTTTAACTGTGTTGTCACCTAAGCTACGTATTGTAATTTATATCCCAAACACCTTTAAAAATATGATTTAATAAATAATGCCTACAAATTATGTGTCTGGTGGTTAGAACCGTTTATAGACGTGATCGTGAATAACCCAAAATCTTTTAGAGATTCAGAGGTATTAAGAAAGTTATATTTGCAACTCATGTGTATTATTTAATGCCATCAGAAGTTTATCTAAAATAACTGAAATTCGACATTATTTTGTCATAACTCGAAGCTCTTCCGAAGAAAAGCCACGAGCACTTTCTAACTTCCTCTCCACTATAACTGCGTGCTAGTTATAATAAAAGGAAGAAAGAGTAAGGCCCCGCCCCTACACTATGAATTCCTACAGATTGCGACAGTCTTATTGAACTGAAAGGTGTATTAAAATAGTGATTCGTGATGTTGATTGATATGTGAGATTAATATAAGTCCGCAAGGCGGCCGATATGTTAGACAAACCCACGGGACACACCCCACGGTCGTGTCTCGAACCGTAGGCGGACACTACTACATACACCAGAGTTTCAGGACATAAAATAGCAACACACACCCGTACGAGACAGGCGGGCACTACTACATACATCGGAGCTGGGACATAAAATAGCATCATACATCTACTAATCGTATACCAAGTCGTAGAAGTGATATACAATATTGTAAACCGTTGATACAAACTACGATCAACGCCATACAAGTATAGCTTACGTACCGCAAGCGTATTGCGAGCATCAGGCAGGGCATCAGCCACGACATAGTTCATGTCGCTATAACAGTCCGCATAAGCCAATCACGGCCTCCGAGACGTCAAGCACTGCTCAATATTATAATATTGGTTAAAGATCACTTTGATCCACAATATGTGTCGCTCCTACACATATATTGCCTTTATAAGAAATTCGATCCTAAAAGATCGTGCCATCATAGGCTTCGAATTATTATATTATATTTGTTATACATTTGGTACGAGTCTTTATGTGCATAATATTTATTAGCACCGTAATACTTAAGAGTTTAACTCGACCGCTGCCTTTCAACTATCATTACCCACTATATATACGAAACGACGGTCGCGACACTCGGGACAACAATACACGAACTCGTCTCGATTAATATGTTATTAAAAATATATAGATTGTATTATTCATAATAAACTATGTCATTTATGTGTATTGCCATGCATATTTTAATTAATTAATTTATTTATTTTTAACTTATATCCAAGGTACATACTGTTACAGTATGTACGAGTATATGGCATAAAATGTTGGTAACATACTTTTATTAATTGCGTCATTTTTGTGGTATAACATTATCAATGGGGAAGTAACAGTGTTAAACAATGTTACAGTACTATTGACAAATTTCATGATAAAATTATAAAAAAGTAGACCAAATGCAGTTTCTTAGATTTTATTATATAGTTTGTTACGGCCCTACCTAATAAAAGTGTTTTAAAAAGTGACAATAGTTTTGCCACTCCGAGGCGAACCCGCAACGTTTTTTTTATATTTTACGAAAATCAAAAAGAGTAAAGAAAAATAGAAGTGCAGTCGTAGCGCACAGCGTAGCCAGTAGCACAAGCTAGATTGTAGGTTTGATTCCCACTCGAGAAAAATATGTATCAATATTTTTTCCCGAGTGTGGAATAACACTTTAAAAATGTAAAAGTAAATTATATATTTAATATATTGATTTTCTCAATTTGGAAACGAGGCGAAGCGCGTTGATTTCTGCCACTCAACAAGCAATTTCAGAATTCGGCGGAAAGCGAGGAACAGAAGTGTCGTAGCACTTAGTTCACAGTTTCTGTTATGTGCGACATACAGCGTAAAGCTAAAAAAATAATACAAAATACTTAAGACGAATTGCTTTCAGTAAACAAAACTTGTATGCAGAATCAAATTTAATTTAACTCGAAGTTTTTAGTCTATAAATATCATAAAGACTTGCTTACTATTTAAAGGAAGAAATATAATAGATTTCCACTACTTTAATATTTTTTTTATAAATTTTATACATATTATAACTTATATGCTTAATATACGCTCTTATAATCAATTTTGCAGTCAATAAAATTTAATATTAAAAAGAAAACTAGATAATTTAACTACGCATTTATCTAATCAGCTTACTGAAAAGAAAAACTTCATTCCTTTTTTCTTCTTACATTAGGTTCCCAGGTTCACTCTACATACCATGATATGTGTGGAAAATACAGTTTAAAGCTAGGTTTGCTCTAATATGGATTCTTCTAGGTTTAATTTTTTTTAAATCTCTAACTCATAATCATCGAATCCATAACCTACATGAGTACAGTCGACAAATAACCCACGAGGACTCCATATACATAATTATATGCAAAATATTAACATATAAAACAATATCTTAATCTTGGAAAATCTTATACCAATGCTTATATGGAATGAAAGATTTATATCGACATCACTAAACGATATGCTTGTTTGGCTTCGAATCTGACACACAACGTGCTCAGTACTAACGACTCCTTCGGGACTTGTTAATACCGTGGTTCGTGTGCTATTACCTACTATGATTGACTGACTTATACTGAATAGCTATTATAGTATGAAATACATCGAATTGGTTGTCGGTAATATAATATTAATGCTGTTACTCCTTCTGTCTATAAATCTATAATAGTAGAGGCCAGTCGTGGCGTAGCAGCACGAGGTGTGACTGTAAAAGCGACTGGTTGTGGGTTCGATCCCCACTCGAGGAGATGAAATATTTACTTAAATTTATATTTCCATTTCTTCGATCTGGTGTCGAGGTTAAGCGCGGCGTTGAGTTCTGCCACTCTACACGCAATGCCTCCAGAATTCGAGAGAAAGTGGGAAACGGAGTGTCTTAACACTATGTTCCCTCTGCCTATCCTGCTGTGTGCGGGATACAGCGTGAAGCTGATACTGATAGTTGATGTAAATAAATGTTTTAAATATATTTTTTTATTAGCCGACTTCACGAAGGAGGAAGTTATCAAGTTTGTATGTATTGACTTCTCAGCTAATAATTATACGTATTGACTGCTCAGCTAATAATTATATTTGAATGGATTTTAGTTATTCTATGGTAACACATGTTTTAGGCGATAAAATTTATATATTATGTACATAAACTTTAAAATATTATCTAACTTAAATTATATTTCAAAATAAAAAAAAACAGCAATCACCAGAACAAGAGAAACAAAATATCAGAAAACGTACACGGTTCATGAACGGAAATAAACAAAATTAGCATCTCTTCAGCCGGTCCCAAGAATGTAAATTTAAAATCGAGTTGAGGGGTGGATTTTTTCTGGGCCTCATTTCAAATTGCTACTCTAAGATATAAAAAAAAGACAAATTCCTTGATCAAAACACGTCGCGGGCTAATGACAGCTTGCGAATTTTTATTTGTACTTCCTGAGCTTTGTGCCTCTCGATTCATCCATCGAAATTTCTCACTTGACTCGCCCATAAAATTAGAAGATAAGATGATGTAGATGTATTTTCATTTTAATATCCAATATAAAAAGAAAAAATATTCAAAAAAATGTAATATCTTTCGTTAGTAAAATTTGATTTTTTTTATATATATATATATATATTTTTTTTTTAAACATGTATGTAAATGTTTAATTTAATTGTTTTAAAATATATTCTAAGAGTTATCAATTTTTATTTGTTCTTTTATAGATTTGTTTGTGATTTAAAATTCACTATCTTTCAGACTATGATGAGATATTGTCTGCTATCTAAATCCCAAGCCGCTTATCGAAGATTTAAATTTGTGTGAATAAATGCACACAAATTTTTCCTTAAGTAAAATCAATATTCACTACAGTAAAAGTGAAATAAGGCACGAAAATATATACAAAATTCACCTAATTTTAAATAAATAAATAAATCAGCTTCACGCTGTATCCCGCACACAGCAGGGTAGGCAGAGGGAACCCAGTGTTAAGACACTCCGTTCCCCACTTCCTGCCGAATTCTGGAGGCATTGCGTGTTGAATGTCAGAACTCAACGCCGCGCATTGCCTCGACACCAGAGCGAAGAAATGGAAATATAAATTTAAACAAATATTTCATCTCCTCGAGTGGGGATCGAACCCACAACCAGTCGATTTACAGTTACATTTGTGCCTCTGCGCCACGACTGACCTCTACCTATTTTGATAGTTGTACTTAATTTAGGTTCAACTCCGCTGTAGGTACCACTGAATGAAATTGGTATTTCCACTTGATAGTATATCGTGCTTAAAAATTTATGTACAGTCCATTTTGCACGTAAAAACTTTTTACGTGTACTATTTTAGAAATTTCAATAGATTTAAAAAGTGTATGTATGTATGTATGTATGTACTAGTGCTTTTCCACGCTGCTTCGCTAACATCGAATGAACCTAAAATGTAGCCTGTGCACAGATTTTAGGTATATGAGTTTCCGAATCTGAATCGTTGTAGGGATAAATAGTAAATGGTCGTCTGGTGGAACTGAGCGCCGACAGGCTATAGTTTGTATAGCCTGACCGTAGGTTTCAATTTTCTTTGTTAAATTTTGGTTTTGTGTATGTTTTTTTTATTTTTTATTAGCTTCACGCTGTGTCCCGCACACAGCAGGGTAGGCAGAGGGAACCCAGTGTTAAGACACTCCGTTCCCCACTTTCTGCTGAATTTTGGAGGCATGGCGTGTCGAGTGGCAGAACTCAACGCCGCGCTTAACATTGATACCAGATCGAAGAAATGGAAATATAAATTTAAATAAATATTTCATTTCCTCGAGTGGGGATCGAACCCACAACCAGTCGGTTTTTGCAGTCACACCTCGTGCCGCTGCGCCACGACCGGCCTCATTTGTCCATATTGTTGAAAGTTAAATTAAGTACCTGGGTTTAATAGAATAATATGAAATAGATGGTGTTGGAGTTATGATTACACATTAAAATTTACAAGCGAATTCCATAAAATTTTGAATTAAAGATATAGACAGTAAAATTTTATTGCATAATCTTAATATTAATATAAGTAAATATAACATAAAATTCACTGAAATGAAACGCAAGTAAAATGAAAGTAACCTCGTTCTATATTTCGTTACAAGTACGTACCTACATGTTATATTGTTTTAATATTCATGAACTCTTTTCTCGTAAAGTTACTTTCGGTCATACTTTCGCTTTTACTTATGCTGACACCGTTGAGCATGTTTTACTACATATTTGCCGCTTCTATATATCGTGTATGTATATCTATTGCGTTTCTTTATGATCCATGTATACTTTACTGTACTCTAAGGTTATATTGAGTTCAGAATAATAGTAACTACGAGAAATTGAGAAATGTTATTGGGTTTTTTTAGCTTTAGCTGTATCCCGCAAATAGCAGGGTAGGTGGAGGGATTGTTAAAACACTCCGTTACCATTATGACACTTCCGTTCCCCACTTTTAGTCGGATTTTGTAGGTATTGTCATGTGTTACTAGAACGTGGAAATTAAAATGTGAAATTTTTAATTTCATCGAGCGGGAATCAAACCCCCAACCAGTCGCACGCTTTTGTAGGTTGTAGTAACTTAATATATTTTCGTTCTTTATTACGCTACAAGTACATGTTATATTATTCCGTTAAAATATATGATGATCTACGTTCAAAAAGAGGAAATCTCTCTTAAGAGGGTGAAAATCCATAACATCTTCGTAATTATTCGATATTGTATTTCAATACGATCAAGTATGATAAAGTTGTTACAAGAATTTAATAATAACATTATTATATTTTTAGTAAGTATTGCAGTTAATGGAAATTTTATCTGGTTGGATTTTATTTTTATTTCAAATTAATTTGAATAAAAAAGAGTACCTATATTAATAAAATTATAATAAAATCTATTAAAAAATAAATAAAAATTATAATGTAGCCAAAAAAATGTAAGCGGTCACTGTTTTTAAATGGTTTTTTATTTTTCATGATATTTTATTAATAAATGATTGGCACATGAGATATGTAGGTACTTATTGTATGTGTGATGATACATTTTTCCCAAACTGCCTATATCTAATCTAAGAAGGAACCTAGTACTTAGTTCCCTATTTTCAACCTAATTCTGGAGGCATTTCGTGTTGAGTGGTGGAACTCAACGCTACACTATGCCTCGACACCTGAGCGAAGAAATGAAAGTATAAATTTCAATAAATATTTAATTTCTTAGAGTGGGAATCGAACCCGTAACCAGTCACTTTTACAGCCACACATTCGTGACCGTGCGCCACGACTGGCCTCGTACTTTTACACCCTTTTTATTTGTTTAACATAAAATATATATATATATATTTTTAGAAAATATATCTTTTATATATTTCTTATCTAAATGTGATACGAATCTAATTCGGCGGCTTCCCTAGAGAGCAGGCCGAAAGTAACTTTTATACATGAAATGCCCTTGGAATTTGTAATACGGCGTTCTGTTAGAGCGCCTTTAATTTTCCTTTTAATTTTACCTTTAGCCACCTAGAAACAGTATAATCTTTTTATTGTTTATTAGATTATAATGGTATTAATATCAATGAGATTAAAATACAATAATAGTCCAGTGAAGCCAGTCGTGGCGCAGTGGCACAAGTGTGTGACTGTAAGCGCGACAGGTTGTGAGTTCGATTCCCACTGGCTCTGGTGTCGAGGCATTTAGTTCCGCCACCCAATACGCAATGTCTCCAGAATTCGACAGAACTTCGAGAGCGAAGTGTCTTAACACTAAATCCCTTCAGCATAGCTTGTTGCGCGTGGGATATAGCGTGATATTAAAAAAATTATGATGCTATTTTTTATTCTTTCACAATTTAATTATTTTATGCATTATAGAAAAGAAAAAAATCAGGACACTGAGAAACAGTCAGAAAGAGGCAGTTGACGTCTCTAAATGTAGTGTTCAATAGTTTGAATATAAGTCACCTAGTATATTACAAATAGTATCGACGGCAGCAAAGAGCGAACGGCTATCTACTAAATTACTAGTTTTGATACAATAAAGGAGCTATCTTCTTCAAATTTGGAATTGTTAATTATTTTAATTATATTATTTAGTATAGGCTAGTTTTCAATATGTTTATTGTTTTTCAAAATACGGTAACTGTCTTTTTCTAGTCCGCTTATTCTTAAGCAATTTTATACATATAATGAATTATTACTATTATTTTGGATCATATTACAACTAATTGCATCAATACAAAACATTTTGATATGATTGTCACTGAAATACTGCAGTTGTACTCAAAATGTAACATTTTGACATGCTAAAATTTAAGCTTTCCGGTGCTTCATAAAAATAAATTAAGTGATTATTTTTATTAATCATTTAAGTATTACAAAGTAACAGAATTAGATGATATATTTAAAAAAAAAGATAATTTTCTCGTCTATTTACTTTTATAAAATTACAAAAATCTATAAAAAAAGGTATAATGTTAAAAGAAATGCACAAAGCTGAGATAGATAAGTAACAAAATATTTATTCTAAATAATCAACTATACATATACTAGTTAACAGATACGAATACTAATTCAGTGTTTCTATATACTACTATATACGAACGAAATTCTATATACGAACTAAATAGAAATATATATTTTTTATTACTATATCGCATACAAAATAATCAAATCTCAAACAAACTTTATCATAGGAATAAAGAAACTATGTCATTCTTATGTCATTTGATTAAATCTACACTAAACTATGTATTACCTCCTTCATTTTTTATTTACTAATAACATGGAAATATAAAAATGCCATTATGATCGGTTGTCATCATGGCATTTTTTTATAATTTATTATTATAAAATAGTCTACAATTTCAAAGAAAAAAAAAAACAGTATTTTTATTCAGTGTTCTTCGTCAGAAATCGTATTTTCTATCGCTGTAAGAATTATAGTTTCATAAAAATTGTGATATCTTGAAGGATTTAAATTCTGTTCATAGAGAGAAATCATATCTTTATATTTTGCTGTCATTATTGGTGAGGCATTGGTGTAAGCTCTTTGTCCTCAACGTTAGAGCCTCAACGTTATTTTGTCTTTATTTAGTATTTGCATATCGACAACCATCAATTGATATTGACTGAGATTTATTTAAATAATATTTTTATTGAATAGTATATGGATCATTTGTATCCACTTTTATCTCTCAATTCTCCTATCATTTGTATCCATTTTTATGATTCCATTTAACATTTTCGTCATTAAAATATTTGGTCCATGTATATTGGTTCGTGTAAGATTTAATATCTAAAATATCTTCAATTACTTCGTAAGGCTCTCCATTAATAAAGTTAATGGAGAACCTTACCACCTTGCACCACCATTCTTGTGGTGTATATATTATTTTCTTTTGGAAGATCATCCGATTAGGGCATGCATTCCTGCTGAGTATGCCCTTTTTCTAGGAATCTATGACATACATGTACATGTACTTTAAACTCTTTAGCAGCATATAACTACATTAAAAATACTCGGCGATTACACAGTTATCTGAACCATCTATTTTGTTATATAACTATTCAAGCAGCTATCTATTTCGTTTAGCAATCCATGTATCAAAAATTGTAAAATTAAAAACTAATAATTTACGTTTACAGTAAAAAGAATTTGTTTCGCCATGTGAAGTTGTAAATTTTTTTGGAAACCGAAAGTTACTGTTCAAACTTTTGTTGGCTGAGACTTTGCCAACTTTTTGTCTTCTGATTTGAGAGATCTAGCAATATTTGACCATGATTGACCAATAACTTTCTTTTCGTATCTAGCCGGTTATCTTTCTTACATTTTCTCTTTTTTTTACTTGTTTCAATGTCAAACTTACAACTGATGGTGTAGAACATTCTCTACATACTTCGGCAGCTGAGGTCGTAGCACTTGTACTTAGCTGGAATGGTGCCTGTGTCCTAAGTGTTGAAGTATCTGATTCGTATTGGTAAATATCAGTTACTGAAGATTGAGATCCCCATGAAACTCATCGATCATCGATAACTTCACTGAGTAAATGTAGCCGTATTTTTGTTGGTTAGAAACTTATACTAATAGGACAAGAAGCAAAAGAATTAAGTCTGAAGGAGTAACTGATCTTGATTTAGATATCTGTAATAATGTTTTTGCCCTAGAAGTATCTATCAGGTTATTAAGTTGTATAAGAGTCTCAGAATTATATTGTTCATTATTATCATCTGTTTGAGCTGAAATTTATAATATTTTAAACTTGTCATCGAAATATTACGTGTATGGCCAATATCGTATTTTTTTTTTAAATGTGTCACCTCCAAGTTTTTTAATCCTTTAAGTGTTACTAAAACATTTGAAAACCGCCATGTTTTCTAATAAATCATAGCTAGCGCTATTTGACTACATAAACTCATTATTGGTCAATAAGATCCGGATCTTATAAAAGAAAATAAAAAAAATCACGTTAGTTTTTTTTAATAATTCATGATAACGTTTTGTATACTCGTATTAATAAGGATATATTGTTATAAATGCACAAATATTTACATTATTCATACTATGGTAACAATAAAGATAATAATGTAAGTATAGCGCAATAACTGATGATTGAACAAACTACAAGTGCCAGATATCGTTTTATACTTCGCTTATTAATCTTAAGTTTCATTTTCTATAAAATAATATTTTATCCTAATGTATTGCTTTCAGCAGGGTATTTATAATATAAAAATGAAATAATTAAGTAAAGATACCTCCGCTAGTGTCCCCGATGTCGGTGTTTTCCATCAAAGAGATTAATGAGAGATCTTTACTTTTGAAAACATCACTTTGCTTCCGTTTTTTGGCTAGACATAACGACAAATTGTCTCTTCTATTAATTTTTTTTTATTTGTTATACTATTATATAATGTAAACGTTCCTAATTGTTATTTAAGATATAAATAAGTGAATATGTTCAAAAAGGCACCCGCTGTGATGACATGGTCAAGTACCCTAATACCTTTAATTATAACATGCGAACACGCCGAATCACCTCACGTACACGGACTATCGTATATTTCTTTAAAAAAATCTTTTACAATATTTGTAAAACGAAATGCTGTGTTATTTTCTATTCTCAAAATTGAAATTACCATTTGTAGTAGAAATAAAATATATTTTAGACCATATGAGTAAACTCGGTATTTATTCAGTGAGAAACACGGCTTTTAAAATGTCTGGTCAGATTTTTTCACCAAGCTTTCGTTGGTTTTAGATTTAGTTGAACCATTTGCGGGAAGTCAGTGAAAAACGTATTGGAAATATACAGGGATATTCGGAGGAGAATTAAAGCGTGGCATTTCTATTGAACAATGAATGACTCTGGGGGTAGCAACCGAAAAAATGTGTATATATTAAACAATGAAAAATCGTAAAAAAAATTGGATCAGAAAATTTAAAGGTTGTACGTATTATTTAGTGTATTTTAAATTGTAGGTATAGGGAATAGATGTAAATAATAGAGAAAGAAATACTTAGCATTCTATGAATTATTAGCCCAAAAGTATTTTTTTTATTTCTAAAGAATGATATTCAATGTATCTAGAGATTTTTAAAATATTTTAAATGAAACTATTTAACCAGATTAATCGCGTATATTTAGTACTATATATTTTTGGGAACCCGACGTTTCCAACACTTCGCAGCAGTTCGTACTCACGGGTAGACCCGTCATCATCATTGAAAGTGTGTAATAATCGTGAAAATCAAAGATCTTACGATCCTTAAAATAACTTTTTGTGAAAAAACTTTATAAATCTGTCGGTCTGTCCGGTAGACAGACTAATTTAGAGGGATTTCTTTAAACTCCAAAATTAAATAAGCTTCACACTGTAGCAGGCATAATGCAGGGTCGTTAGAGGGAACTTAGTGGTAAGACTCTCTATTCCTCACTTTCCGCCAAATTTTTCGAAGTTTCAAAACTTTAATTCTACTAGGTTTGACATTTATAATATTAAAAAAATACTGTATTTTAAAACAATTAACGTTTTTTTTAAAGTATATATTACAACCCTATTTTTATAAACAAATTTAAAGTATTTCTTAACAACAAACAAATTATATAGAAGAATTGTATTTTTCCCCGAGAGAAACCAAAGCGTCCTAGTGCAAAATAAAATTAAGTGGTTTGGTCTCCGGATAGTTTGTAATCAATTACATACATTTGCTGAACCATTAACTCTAGAAAAGAAAAGCTATTATTTGGTCCAGGTAGCATTTTGACGGGCATGTACTTTTGCTTAGTGGATTTTGTAAGTTTTTACTTTAGTTTGATCCTGCATTAGCAGGATAGGCAAGGAGAACTTATTGTCGTTTTGAGTGGCGGAAATCAACGCTGCACTTTGTCATTATCATTTTATCATCAAAGGAATAAATAAAATTCATTTTGTCGAGTGTGCTTACTGCTTCAATAATAGTAGCACGAAATTACTTTCGACGCATAAAGAATTGGAAAGTCGTGGTATCTGACGATATTTTGATTGATACATTAAAAAGATTAGGTTCTTTTGATTGAATCCAGAACCCAATTGGCTGCTAAGAAAGTCGGCATCCTCTCCAAGGAGACAGGGTTTTTACACCTATGCTTGCCTGCTTTATACGGTCTCACACCGTATAAAGCACAAGTAAAACCGTGTATGGAGTACTGCTCTCACTTATGGGATAGCTCTGCCAAGTATGAATTACAGGCTTTAGAGACGATTGAGAAACGTGCCGGAAAGTTAGTCAAAGACAAGACCCTCCTTGATACTCACACAGAGCCTTAGCCACCACAGCGGAAGGTTGCCTAAAAAACAGATAATGATCTGTTTTTTACCGCATACATTTCGGAGAGTGTGCCCAGGAATTGCACTACCTAATTCCCCTGCCCTTTTTTACCATATAACCTCTAGGAATACAGTTTCACATCATCCGTACATGGTGAAAATTCATATGTACGAACGAAATGCCTTGAGACTACATTCTTCGAGATTATATCTCATTGACGTCAAAATTAAAATATATAAAAAAGCTTTCGCTGGATTGCTCGGTTTTCAGCCAGAATCAGTCACTATGAACGTCATTTTTACCGTCAGAAATTTGATAGAGGTATATTAGGAAAAATATTTCAAAGAAATTCGAGGAAGTCTTGGGGTTGGAGACGTAGTGGATAAGTTCCAAGAGTGTCACATGAAACCGTATAGCTACGCTGTGCGCTGGCCTAGGAACTGTCAGTTCCTACTATTGTCTATGTCTGTTCCTAAAATTTGTTCCCCAGACACTTAAGGAAGGAATGGCTGACAGTCAATATTAGGATTGACTCTTTTTTAATTAAAAAAAAATGTAAATATTACAAAGACGAATATGCAATTTGCCCGTAGTCTTTATAAAATATTTTATCAAAATCAAGCTATGTTGTTAAAACCTCATATATTATTACATATTCAGTTGGAACATATAAAAATGGTTATAGCATCATCTTTTAGCAAATATTTTTTCATGCTTAGCATACAATTTTCACATTTAACATGGTCGGTGGAGAACCTAGTTGGTAAAACACTTCGATTTCCATTTTTCGCCTATTTCAGATATTTTTCTATATTAGACAGCGCTGCAAGCTTTATGCAAAATTTTATGCTGATAACGTTCGTAGCATCCTTTAATCAGATGAAAGAACTGAAATCTTTTTTATTTCATTTTTAATTAAATTTTTTCGAGTGAGGGTATTGAACCCCGGGCCATTATCGATGTTATTAAACGTTTACTAGTAGTAGAAACGCCACCAAAACATCCCAATTATTTTAATTGTAGTTGTAACGTGAATATTAGGAATACTTAGGGACTAAAGACAAAGGAAACTGTTGGATTCCAAAACCCTTTTTCATTCTTTCTGAAATTAACTATTAATTGGCAGAAAGAAAATAGGTAAAAAATACAATTTTGACAACAGTAAAATATATTTTGTAATAAATATTAAAATCCTCATAAATATGTATAAGGCAACTTTTCAACTCTCTAAGGTCGTCTGGACAATTTGAAGGTCATACATACAGACATCAATAACCCAAAAACAATCGCCTATATCACAAATATATGGATATTTGTTCGCTTTATTTTACAACTATTAGTTTTATCTGTTGGCTCAGCGATTCGTTCATTTTAATTTAGAATTTAAATAAAGTTCATATTGACTATTGAAATACATATGAAAAGATAATAAATACCAGTATTTTTGTGGAGCTTTTTATGCTTTGTAGCATTTTCAATGATGCCATTGGTTGCGTTTTAGATAGGCAGCGTCTGACTGAAAATCGATGGTTGCAGGTTCTATTATCACTCGAAATGGATGATGTCCATTTTCTCGTTTAAGTAACGTTAGCTTAGGTTATTTGATGCGGAATGTAGACTACGGAGTTTCCTGACACTAGATTATCTGAGGTTTTAAAAATCATTAATTTTTGTTCTATTGCAATGTTAAATGACCCCATACACCATTTTTTCATACATCTTCCATATATAAACACTGATCAGTTATGATTTTTTTATAAGTATAGATTATTTAAGGGTATTTAGAGGGAATTGGTTGGTTCTTATGGTATGTTTATCTATACTGTTATTACACTTAATAAATTGATATTTAGATCTTTTTTGAAATTTATTTAATTTTGCTGGGAACATATTTGATTATATTTAATAAAAAAGTATTTAGATATTTCATATCTATCGAAGTACGCATACCCGGGAACGATGTTCCCCGTTTTTTGTTAATTCGACTTAATCCGTCACATGTATAAATAAAAAAAAAGGTTTTTTAAACTTTTAAACATTTAACTTTTATAAATAAAGCATTATTTACAGTGATTAAAATTTATAACAATATAATGTTAATAAGAATTTAATAGAAAACCACAATTCAATTATAAAATTCCTTATGAAATATATAACATAAGTAATACATTTGTGATAATCGATTGTAGTTAATCCTATAAATCCATACGTCCAACTATAATCTCTATTAGGAACACATTACTTAAGGTTAATGTGAATCCCTCGAATCCGTTACGATTGACTAACATATTGAAAGAAAAATAATCGATGAACTAATTGTGCTTTTAAGGATGTAATATTTATTTGTATTTAAATCAAATTTAATTAATATTTAAAAAAAAACTTTAGAATGTCATTATACTGATGTATAAGAACTACTACAACCTTTTTTTCAGCTTTACGCTGCATCTTGCAGATAGCAGATTAGGCAGAGGGAAACTAGTGTTAATACTCTCCGCTCCTGATTTTTCGTCGAATTCTGGAATAAGCCTGTGTATTGAATGGCGGAACTCAATGCTCTAGAGCGAAGAAATGAAAATAAAAATTTAACTTACCCGAGTGGGTATCAAATCTACTTTGATAAACTATATTAGAACTAAAATAGCAGTTGAAACTACAAACTTGTAATTTAAACATATAGAATTTTGGTAATATTCATATGAATACTCGATTTTTTCATGTTTTTGAGAAATTTTATGCATTTTATTATTTCTAGAAGTCGAGAATACTTTACAAAATAACATATATTGTCCCTACATACAAAATAAGAAATTCAAGTAAAAATCTTGTATTATAAATTCATTTCGTGCCCAACAGTGAAGAAAATAACATGAAGCAGCTACCATGTCTTTTAAAAAGTTGTGAGACATTTCACGCAAGCTGAAACTGGGAATACCTAAGTATATAGACTTGTATGTATATTTAAGGCAAATAGAATAAAATGAAGCATATTTTGTAAACTTATGTAACACCTATGTACATAGACCTGAAGGTTATCCTTTGACTCTTTGCGAATCTCTCATATTTTTCGAGTTACATCTATCTATTGATAAAGTATTCCGTTTTTCAATTTCTTCCCAGCGTCGATTTCGTCTTTGTTGAAATAAATTTGTCAAATAGAGCAAAATAGCTTTGTTCGAGCGGATATTGGAATGTGAAACCACAATTTCTGCATTTAGTTAAATATAGTGCGACCATTTTAAGAGCTCCGTTTACAAAAAGAAAATACGCAAAACATTCTTTACTTACCTAATATATATACAAGTAAATTAAAATGTTTATTTTTTTAGCTTCACGCTGTATCCCGCGAATAGCGTACTAGGCAAAGGGAACCTGAAAAACTAGTGTTATGACACTCCGTTCACATTAAGGCACTTCCGTTCCCCATTTTCCACATTCTTGAGGCATTCCGCGTTAAGTAGTGGAACTCAACGCCGCGCTTTTGCCTCGTAACCAAAGCAATTAAATATTTAATTTTCTCAGGTGGGAATCGAGCCCACAACTTGTCACGTTTACAGTAGCTTGTGCCACTGCGGCACGACTGGCCTCAATATTATTTCATAAATTAAATCACACAAAATTATCCAATTTAAATATATATATATATAAGAAAATAAAAACACAATCTATCAAGAATGAAGCCCTCCGAAAGCCGTCAAGAAAATATAAAAATATAAAATGAAGAAAAATATTGGCTATCATCTAATGGGCCCGGAAAATAGACATCGTGAATTCTACATTGGTCGGGACGTGAAAGGTGCTCGGAACGAGCGAAAAGGAGGAGAATTTGTTCACCGTTCAAAAGTGTTTTAATCAGCCCACCGTGACTTGAGAATAAAAAACGGACTGGTGTCTTGCATTCAAATTAGGAGTATTGCCACGAAATACAAACTTAATTTGTATTGAATGCTGTACTCTAATACTACTAGTCTATTAAAAAATTTAAATGTCATTTCATTAGAATTAACAGTAATTATAAATTTTAAATATTAAATATATAGTTTTGAATATAGTAAAAAATAATTTGTTCTAAGCGACGACTTCTATGTATTTTTTTATTTTTGAAGTGCAGCACATTGTTTTAGTTTAACGATAGACTAAAAAATTGTAAAAAAAGGAAAATATTTTCTTTCATATATGTGCTTATGAAAGAAAGCATTTTTTTTTTAAACAAATCAATAAAACGATATAGCGCTATAAAAAGCGCTTACAATAAATATAATATAAGAAAAAAGTCGGTCAAGTGCAAGTAGGAATCGCCCACCTGATATTCCATACCAACGATAAGAGAACATGATTTATAAAAGTTGACAAAGTTGAAAATAAAAATAAAAATAGAAATGAATTAAAAATATAAGTTTATAATGTTTTTTTTTCTGTGATGTATTTACCCATATTTTTTTTCTTTATTTGTAAGCTGAGGACAGTCGTGGCGCAGGGGCACAAAGTGTGACTGTAAAACCGACTGGTTGTGGGTTCGATCTCCATTCGAGGAGATGAAATATTTACATAAATTTGTATTTCCATTTCTTCACCCTGGTATCAAGGACAAGCGCGGCGTTGAGTTCTGCAACACGCAATGCCTCCAGAATTTGGCAGAAAGTGGAGAACGAAGTGTCTTAACACTAGGTTCCCTCTGCCTACCCTGCAGTGTGCGGGATACAACGTGAAGCTGATTTGATTTGATTTGTAAGCTGTATGCTTACTCACCATCTTGCAAACATTCATAATTCTAGGTCCGTGGGAAGTAAGTTTAGATTATGCAGCAAATTTTATACAACAATTAATACAAACCACATATAAATGCTCGTATCTTTTGATTGTGTTTACTTTGAAGCTTATTTTTTCTGTGCTTCAGGGACTGTAGACATCCAGGTCCTTTGAAGCTTAGAAATAAATAAGTTAAATAGCCATACCTATTGGATCTTAATTTCAGCTTGATCCACGCGATTTTAACAAGAATGATCTACAATGTAAGAATATATATACTATAAGAGCTCCGTTTTTCTATTATATAAATATACGGAACCCTATTTGCTAGTTGACATTTTACATAAGTTCCTTTATAAATAAATCTAAACAAATTATTTATTTTTTTAATAGGTTTTATTAAATAGAACTTAAAGAACTTAGTCTTTACCCGGTTTATAGCCAACACAGCTAAACAATTCCCACTAGCCAGATAACATTTTCAACTTATACAAAAAAAAAAAAAAATCATTCAAAATCGAAATTCTTTTTAAATCTGTTGTTATCCGAAATATTTACAAAGAGTTGCAAATAATTGGAATGTCTTTACAAAGCGGCCTATGTCCGGGATTTTATTATTAGTATCGATTTGTATGTTCTGTTAAAGATATTGGATGGTACGGGACAATGGGTGGACGCCTGCGGCATACTTAGATAGTAATCCGTATCATGGGTCTAACAGGGCACAATCACATTTACTTACAACCGTACCCATAAGTTGCTCAGGAATCTAACCCTTATCAACGAAGTTTTTAAGTGAATTAAAATAAATGTTCTTTTCTCATAAATAGATTTATATATTTTTTTTTTGTCGTCCAATACGTTCATATAGGTTGGTGTTAAGACACTCCGTTTAACACTTTCCATCTATATTAGAGAGTTAGATTGTTAAGTAGCGAAACTTACATAAGCTAAATCGGAAATTATAGTATTTTTTTTAACTTATGACATTGGACTCTACTTCCATACGCTTCATTTTTTATCTACCATTGTTTAAGCAGGTATCATTACTTATAACAATCAATTAAGTATTATTATTATATTAAACAATGCCATTTTATATTTGAATAGGAAAATGTAGTGTACTTATTAATTTGAAATTTTATTATTGTTTAAAATTCTCATCTCAACATACTACAATACAAACAAATGGAAGATTAAACATATATACATATTTATGGACACTGTACAAAAAAGATATTTAACATTTTAATTAGTGTTTTCTCAAGAAATAAATGATCTCATTGAAATAGTTGACTTCAAACAGAAATATATATGAAATTTTCTGGCATTAAAAAGCATTTTTTTCCGCATACAGCAGGATAGTCAGAATGGATTTAGTATTAAAATACTCCGTTCCCAAATCCTTGTGGCATTGCGTGTTGAGTGGCGGAACTCAACGCCACGCTTATGCTCGACATTAAAAGTTAAGGAGATAAGGCTAACGTACAAACAAACTTAGTAGTACGATAATTATATACCCAGCCGCAAGAGACTTACTTAAAGCGTCTAAACCACTGTACATAGGTATCTACGTATATTTATAAGCACACGAACCCTTCGGCATCCCGCATTATTTATTGCATGTGATTAATTAGAGCAATTTGCTAAAGACGCCAGATGAATTATGGTTATTGGAATGCCGCCTTTGACGTCGTTATTGTGAAATTCTTTGCGTTGCACAGTCCCCCACCCCCAACTATGTGGTTATCCGACACCGGGATTATATTAATATTACATATTAGAAATCACCTTCTTCTCGAAGAATTTTGATTAGATCTACTTTAATTTTTGATGTAATTTTGTTTGTGTGTGTTTTTTTTCCTTTATTTTTTTTTGATTTATCTGTTAAAACATTATGGTTATCGATTCAAATATAGGGAATACTGAATTGGTTTTTGTGTTTGCTTTGATTGTAAATAAATCAAATTAAAACAGATTCACGCCATCGCCACAAGGGTAGGTAGAGGGAACCTAGTGTTAAGCTTAGCCTACCGCTGGGCTGCGGGTATCGAAAGCAAGGAAGATGGCCTAGCAATAGTTGGGACATAGCGAAGGCCTTTGATCGAGCTTGGCAAGGGGCGCTCCTTGCAAAACTTCCAAGGGCGTACGGGCTTATCGAGAATTTATGCAAGTGGATCACCAGCTTTCTTACTGGGCGCAGCATCAAGGTGGCTAGCGACGGTTTTGGTTCCGAATACATGACCGTTAACGCTGACATTCCCCAATGCTGCGTGCTGTCCCCTTTGCTGTTTCTTCTGCATATCAATGATGTATAAGAGGTTCCTAGCATTTATTGATATCCGGATGATAGCACAGTGGACGCTGATTACTCCAAACGCGCAAGTCTTTTTCGGGAAAACATATGCGAAATAACAATAACTAAATAAACTTATGTCTTCAGTTGAGGCGTCCTTCGGGAATCTTGTTCCAATTTAACCCCAAGAAGATACAAATTTGCGCGTTAACCACTTAATAAATCTCATTTGTCGTATCGCCAGTATTCCAAAATACTCACATTATAGCCGCGCTCAGTATCAACTCATTGGGCCTTAGCGTTTCGAGTGACTGCCAGTATCGTGATCATCTGGAAAGCAAGGTCATGTTGGCCTCAAAGAAACTGGGGGTCATCTACAGAGTGAGACGACCGACGAGAGCGAGACTGAGAAATGGCTTACCTGCGGCAGTCTTTCCAGGATGATACCACCTGGGTACCTTCAAAAAACACTTCTATCCTCCACCTTAAATACCGATAACGCACTTGTAGCTCCTTTGGTGCTACACAGGGTCGGGGGCGGCGGTAATCACTTACCATCAGGTGACCCGTATGCTCGTTTGCCTTATTTTTTCAAAAAGTTAAGACATTTCGTTTTCCAGTTTTCTCCGAATTCTGAAGGTATTGTGTGCTGAGCCCCGAAACTCAACGCCGCGCTTTGCCTCGAAACTAGAGCGAAGAAATTAAATATAAATTGAGAGTGAGGATCGAACTCACAATTAGTCGATTTTATAGTCACACTTTGTGCCCCTGTGTCACGACTGGTCTCTAAAAATACATAGAATATATACATTTTATAAAGGATAAAAATTAAAGATTAGAATGTTTTAAGCGATTTTATTATTTCTTAAGTAATTAAAATATAAAATAGAAGTAGATTTAGAAGAATATTTATATAAAAATAAAAAAAATATATATGTCAAATATAAATTAAAGTCACCACATGAGCCAGTTTAATAATATTATTCATATGAGAATTCGTATTAGCGTTTGTTACTCATTGATGTGGAAACGACTGAACGGATTTAGATGAGATATGATAAACATTGTTCATAACTCGAAATAATACACAGAGCATTTTATTTTTTGTCTATTGTTTACGATTTTTTTTTGTTAACAGTTTATACAATTTTGGAGACCCTATTTATATAAGTGTAGTAATAATAATTAAAATTTTTAAAAGTCATCAGATGGTACAACGTAATAAAACTAAGAAAAAATGCAGCTTTATGCTTCATCTCAAAAAGAACCTAGTGTTACGACACTCTGTTGCCTTCTTTTTTCCCTTAATTAGGAGATATCGCGCTTAAAGAGACTATACCGCATGTATATAATTTTATATTATAATTTTGTGCCTCTGTACCAGGACCGGCTCAGAAACACTGAATTATAATAAAGAAAGTTACATATAAAACATAAGGATCCCCTGGAAAAGAGCCACATACAATTTTTATAGAACTATAAATAAAATGAAAGAGAAGAATAAATAAAATGAAACTATAAATAAAATAAGATTAAATATTATTTTAAATCATCCATATAATCATAATAAAGCAATATCCCGCAATGTCTCAATTTATTTTACAGATTAAGACAAAAACATCATAAATATAAAAAAAATACTACTTTTTTATATATCTACTATAAAATCAATTACTTTTCTCCACTTCAAAGTTGACGGGCGAAAAACAAAATTTAATGCTATAATTTAAAGTTTTTGACATAAATTGCATTAAAATAGCCTTTAATCGAGTTTTGTATACAAAGTTCGTTATAAATCACGTTCGGGTTTATTATTAAGCTAAGTATTATAAATAAATGGATCAACACTATCCATTGCAGGAAAATTAATATTGAAAATTATTTGTATGATGTTTCACTTGTTCTACACTTTTAAGACTACATTTTGTCTAAATAGATGATTATTCCGGGTTGGTGTTCGTGAATTCATATCGAAAGGTAATTAAATTTGTGTTAATTTCTGACCTATTCTTTGTAACTAGATCTTTCGAGGAAAGGGGATCTTTACATACAATAAAATTGTAAAATATACGAGAAAAACTGTTATTACTTTAACAAAGTAATAGAACCTAAACAATAATTTTTAAAATGTTTGTACAAATCGATAGGTTTGTCTGTGCATTTGTTCACGTAAATTTCAGAATTGGCTAACCGATTTGAGTGCAGTTTTCACTATTGTATTTAATCAAAGAAAATAGTGCTTGTTTTGTTTTAATAATTTTATATAATTAGGACACGAAAGTAATTCCGATTAGTAAATCATTGTGAAGTCCTAGCGGGCTAAGCCTTGAGCGAATTTAGTATTTTTAGTTCCAGGCTTTGATAACGTGGAAAGGGCTGCGTTGAATTCTGACTCACAATACGCAATGCTTCCAGGGTACGGTGAAATGTGTGGAACGGAAGTGTCTTAATGGGAACAAAGCGTTCTAACTCTATATTCCTAGGTTCCTTCTGCTGCACCCAGCAACGTGCGGCATACAATGTAAAGCTAAAAGAATATTTTAAAAGATTTTTATATTATGTGAAATTTTGAAGTTCAGTAATAAATTATTTAATAAACGTAATTAAATTTTACTTTGAAAATCGCATTACTACCAAATGCTGTACAATAAGTTTTAGCACAGATCCCTTTATAAGATATGATCTTTTGTTTAGTCTAAACGACAGCTGTCGGTTGACCCCAATGTCCAAACTTCTAGGAAACATTTGGCTTTGCTCTTGAAAAGGCGAGGATGTATCTAGACGATTTACACGAAACTTTTATAAGTTACGGCATCTCGTTGTAATGTTTTAAAAATCTTGTTAATCAAATATTATATTTTCATCATTTTCTGGCTTGGATATTTTTCGAAAGTAATTTGGCAAAATTACTGTAGAAGCCAGTCTTGGGGCACAAATGTATGATTGAAATATTTACTTAAAATTTATATTTCCATTTCTTCACTCTGGTGTCGAGGTTAAGCGCGGCGTTGAGTTCTACCACTTAATACGCAATGCCTCCAGAATTCGGCAGAAAGTGGGGAACGGAGTGTCTTAACATTAGGTTCCCTGCCTACCCTGCTGGGTGCGGGATACAGCGTGAAGCTGATTTATTCAAAACAAGTAAATTTTTGTTACCCAGTAATAGTAGAGCGACTCAACAAATATCACTGTCCATCTATCCCACAATATCTATTAAACATAAACAATTGCATGTAATAATCAAAAATCATAAATAACATCTTGCGTACACAGAACGCTATTCTCAAATTCACATTGAAGCGTAAAGTAAATACGTGTGCTATATTCTTTATCTGCGCAAATAATCGCGTGCTGTTGATTTTCCGTCCTTTGTTCTCAGCGTACAGCAGAGCACGGTAGAGTATTGTACCTAAGGCGTATTTTAAAAACTGTACCCACTTCCAAGCATTGTTTGTTATGTCGTCATACTTTTTCAAGTGGAAAACTGTTTAGAAAACAATTTTTAGACCAGTCAAATTGATTTTTTTCTTGTTTTATGTTATCAACTTCAATTTAGAATTTTTTTTGCCGCAATTCTTTTTTTTTAATATACGATTATTTATTAAAATAATTCTATTAAATCTTGATATTCCTTCTATGGAACATAACCAACTTTTATGAATATTGTAGAATTTATAATAATTGATAATAAATCATCAAAATCAAAAAACATTTTTATATAAAAATAATTTGATAAAATAAAGAATAAAAAAAATCATGCAACGCCCTTGTTACAGTAAAATTGAACATAACATTTTTTATATAATATCAATCTGCCATCGTCACGTGGATGTCATTTATATCTATCTATCTATCTATCTTTCTGTTTCTCCCGGCTAATCTGCGGAACATCTGAATCAATTTTTATGGGACTCTCACTGAAAGATAAAAGGAGCTGTGAAAGAAGCATATATACCATTTTTTTAAACACTAAGGGTATGTTTAATATAAAATTACATTATACGTATGTATCTTACAGTTTTAGAAAACGTAACGTAAAGTACTCACTTAGCCTAGAGAGCTTGAAAGCATCAGCTGTGTTGATCACGTCCACGAACAGCTGGAAATCCAGGCGCGTTCTGTTGATGCTCATCGAGAATTGTGACATAGCGAACTTGAACGCCTCTTGGACTTCATCGGTGTTTTGATCGAATATCACACCTGCAGAAAAAAATATTATGTTAAGTAGGTTTCAATAAAATTGATTAATTAGGGCGTCGTGGCGCAGGGGTTCAAGCGTGGGTCTGTAAACGCGACGGTGGTAGGTTCGATTGCCATTTGGGGGAATTATTTAATATTTTCATTTACTAGCTTTGGTAACGCGGTAAGGAGGGGCGTTGAGTCTCACTAAGCAACACGCAATGTCTCAAGAATTCAGCGGAAAGTGGGGAACGGAAGTGTCTTAAAATTCCCAGTATTCCTCTGCCTACTTTGCTACGTGCGAGATACAGAGTACAGCTAAAAAATATTTATATATTTACAAGAATATTCATTATAAACATTACTTGGATAGTATGTCTAACTAGGCCACATACTAGACATAAAAATGATTTCATCATTAAATCCCTGGGTGGAGTTTTATTATCTTAAACGTGATGATTATACTATCTAGGTTAAAATATATTTTATTATATTTTATACAAATGTAACTAAAACTCTTCTGTTACGGAGTGATTAATAATGCACAAAACGTAGAAACTGACTCAAGGAGATGAAATATTTATTTAAATTGATATTTCCATTTCTTCGCTCTGGTGTCGAGGCAAAGCGCGGCGTTGAGTTCTGCCACTCAACACGCAATGCCTCCAGAATTCGGCAAAAAGTGGGCAACGAAGTTTTAACATTAGGTTCCCTCTGCCTATCCTGCTGTGCACGGAATACAGCGTGAAGCTGATTTTTTTCTTTTTAAATATTTATATTTACAACCAAATCATATACGTCATATCTATCGTAATATTTATAATACGTATCTAATATTATACGTAAGAGCTCGTTTGCGAAGATGTGTTAAGTTTCACCATCTAAGAAGCGGCATTTGAAGCAAGAGAACGACATCGTTAGTATAGTACTAACTTCGTGGAATAGCACAAGGTTATTAGACTACATACTAAAGGAAATTTGATATATTATATTTACATATGTATCTATTTCTATACAATTAATTGTAGACTAAATAGTCTATTTTGAAGCTGTATATTCTGTTTGATTGAACGTTCCAATTGAAAAAATATTTTTGTGCTACGATAGTCTATTTACCGAATAAGGCTATAGACTATATATAACTAATTTATTTGGGTACAATACACCATGAAGGTGAAGGCGTTGAGAAAAACTAACATATGCACCTACTCACTCAATTAAGTATCTGGATGTGAAATTTTGCTGACCGACTAACGGCCAATATTAATAACCTATCTCCAACGTCAATCCTAGATTGTTCCATATATCTATCCAATCTCTAGATAGCTCTAGGATAGATATATGAAACAATCTAAGATTGACGTTAGAGATAGGTTATTAATATTGGGCGTAAGGGCTCATTTTCATTGGTCGTCACAACAGGTATTAGGGGTGCGGGATTTCTGTACGCATGCTGTAGAAACCGCATGCCGTAATCGTTTTCATAAGTCGATATCGCCCGCATGCGATTTAAGGCGGATTCCCGTACGAGCACGTCTTAAAGACCGCGCCACGCTTGCTTGACACCAAACGATGGCTGTCAGACCTCTTGCGAGGATTCTTTTTATGAAAAGGACAAGGCAAACTGACGGGTCACCTGATGGTAAGTGATCACCGCCGTCCACGTCCTCGTGCAACACCAGATGAGCTACTGGTGTGTTGATGGCCTTTAAGATGGAAATAGATGCGCTTTAATAGGTAACAGACAATAAGGGAAGTTCGATATCTCGTATTCGGGAACTCCTCGAATATTGTATGATGAGTTAACAATCTATGAAAATGAGCTCTTAATGTCTTAGTATGAAAATTAGTTCGGATTGAAATCGAAATAATACAGTAAATTATTTTGTCATTTTTTGTTCTATTTTATCTTGCGCACACTTAATACTTGTCATTTATCCTTTTAATACGTGTTCAATTTTATCAAAGTTTATTTATTATTTTATATACAACAACAACATTTTTTTAAACGCTAGATAAATTGGTTTGATAAATAAAATTGATGAACGAATCAGTTTAGCTTGTATACCTATATGAATGTTTACAAAATTCAGGTTACATACTTAATACTTATTTGCCAAATATATATCTATGTATATTATTATTTTTTTATAAAAACATATACGCTGTGCCTCGCATATAGCGAAGTGGGTAAAAGAAACTTAGAGTCAAGACACTCCATTTGCTACCTCCGGTCCAAATTTCGAAACTACCTACCTACCGATCAACGCGATTTGTCTTTTATTAGAACATGAAAATGAAAATAATAAATTTCCCTAAGTGGAAGTTGAACCCACAACCTCGCGCTTACAATCTGACGCAGAACCACTACACCAAGATAGCCTCACGATTCTTAATAGAATACAATCATTATTATACTTATATTGCATCAAACTAGTCATACGACTCTAAACTAAGCAACGCTTTTATATGAATAATGTTTACTTAATTCAACGGCGCTCTCATGAAAACAACTCAACAGGTGGTTAATAAGAACAATTTCAAATTATATTAAACGTCCAACAGGTGTTTTTTTTTTTCTTTTTTTTCAGCTTGATGCTTTATACCACGTGGATAGAAAGGTAGGCAGTGGGAACCTGGGAACCTAGTGTTAAAAACACTCCGTTCTCATTAAGACACGTTAACCACTTTTCGGCGAAATATAACAAATCTTACAAAAATGAGGCCGGTCGTGGCGCAGCGGCACGAGGTGTGACTGCAAAACCGACTGGTTGTGGGTTCGATCCCCACTCGAGGAGATGAAATATTTACTTAAATTTATATTTCCATTTCTTCGCTCTGGTGTCGAGGTAAAGCGCGGCGTTGAGTTCTGCCACTCAACACGCAATGCCTCCAGAACTCGGCAGAAAGTGGGGAACGGAGTGTCTTAACACTAGGTTCCCTTTGCCTACCCTGCTGTGTGTGGGATACAGCGTGAAGCTAATTTAATTTAATTAATTTTTTTTTACAAAAATCAATATCATCCACGAACCTGTCTATATATGTACATACATATATTTGAAATGAAAACGAACCATAACTACTAGTGTAGTTTAAAGCCCAGTGGTTTCTGAAAGCCGAATTTTGGTTTTCACGCTGTTCCGATAACAAATGTTTACAGAAGAGATGATTGCCGTTTCCTACTGAAGTAACATCGTTAGACTATTGCTCAGTAAACGATGCCTTTTTTTGCGAAGGCACATAAAATGTTTAAAAAAATAAATAAAAAATCAGCTTCACGCTATATCCCGCACACAGTAGGGTAGGCAGAGGGAACCTTGTGTTAAGACACTCTGTTTCCCACTTTCTGCCAAATTCTGGAGGCATTGCGTGTTGAGGGGCAGAACTCAAGGCCGCGCTTTGCCGCGACACCACAGCGAAGAAATGGAAATATAAATTAAAGTAAATATTTCATCATTGATCTCCTCGAGTGGGGATTGAACCCACAACCAGTCGGTTTTACAGTCACACTTTGCGCCATAAAATGTTTTTTTTTTAATAATTTCAATTGGGGCAAAGTGGGACAATGTCTGACTATACAGGCGACGGCTTTAGATTCGATTCCTTCTAGATATAATGCTTGAGCATGAAACTACAAACATGTTATAGGTTATTTAATTTTTAAAGAAATCATATGAATGTAATATAAATTCTTTTTGCGTAGGCACATAACTTTTTTTAATTTTATTATTGCAATTATGGTACAGCGGGACAATGATTGATTCAGAGCATGGCTGTAGGTTCGATTTCTTTTAGATATTAAGCTTGGGCATGAAACTAAAATTAAAAATTATTTTATTTTTAAAGCCGCCGTAAACTTAAATTTTACAATTTTTTAAGTGATATAAAACTAAAATTTGTTGAAAATAGAAAGATAAATTTTAACGGATAATGCAAATTAAGCTTAATTTGAAAGCTAGCAAATTGCTGTAAAGTGTTGCATCTGAATCTCCTACTTCATTCTCGTCGTCGACGTCGCTTCTTGTATTTCATTATGTTGTTAACGATAGTAAAATACTTACTTTTAATATTTTTATGGTTCCATCAAAATTTTTCTTTCGTCTTTATTCACATTTTCAAATTTTATAAATATTTTTATCGCTACGAAACAAAGTTACTGTTAATAAGTTTTAAATGAATATGTTTAAATAAGATTAGCACGACGCGTTTATATTTCTTTCAGTAATCTGATAGACGATTCTAGCTTATAAATTTTCTAGCTAAAAAAAAAATATTATATAATATATTTATTCTACATAAATTTGTCGATGTTTCCTATTGTTAAAAAATCCAGAATATATTGATAATAGACGAACAATTTTAAGACAACATGACCTCCTCCCACGTATAAAATAATAAATGAAGTATGTAAATATAATAAAATATGAATAGCCCATTTCGGGTTAGGTTCAGCTTTTGGGTAATTGAAGTAAAAATAATGGAGTTTACCTAAATATAGCACTTCATAAAGAATATTATAGCTTTCTTTTAAAATTATCGTTTTATCATATTATTTTCTGATGCTTTATAAATACCGACTGAATAAATATCTATTAAAATGGAAGTATCTTAGTACTAGGTTCCCAGGTTCCGTTTGCCTTCCCTGCTATATGCGGAATACAGTGTGAAGCTCAAACAAATTTGACTTCCCAAAGTAAAACTTATTAACATAACCTGCAAAGCAAAATTCTCTGTATCTTTCCTTTCCACTCTGGTGCCGTTATAAATTGTTTACACTACTTCACAGTAGACACACTGACAGCCTTTTTTAACGTAAAATGAAAGTTTCTATACGCGATACAATGTATCGCTTACGCTCAGAGAAGAATTTGCATGAAGATTTTACTAAAAGTGCAATGGAAAAAATCCACGCTTTAAAAGTTTAAATTAAGTAGTTTTATAGGTAGGTATCTACTTAACACAACACATTTTTGTAAAAGTTATACCAGTAATTTTATATAGGCAATTCCACGCGATATTATACGCTTGTAAATTTTTCGATTTTTCGATTGGGTTCGAGTCCCGCTACGTTCAAATTTTTATACGTTTTCTAAATAAGTATTTTTCTTTCCTAAGTGTGAATTAACACTTTAAAAATGTTTAAGAAATATTTAATAAATAGTATACTTTCTTGCCAGACGATAATTCTTAGTAATTATCTTAGGGTAGCGGAAATTTGTAAAAAAACTCCCTACAGAGATACTAACAACATAATAAGTTGTAACAAGCGTATAAAAATTTCGACGTAGCTTGATGAGAACGTATGGGTCAGTGGTCAGAGCGCCTGGTCGGTTTCCAGGAGGCGCGGGTTCGAGTCCCGCTACGTTCAAATTTTTATACGTTTTCTAAATAAGTATAACTCTAGTTATGTATTTGATTCTGTTTAAAAAAATTCAAAAACATGTTTAATACTCCATTGCCTGATATATTGTGAAGGTAGTGGGTTCGGCTTTTCGGACATGATCGTTTCATAATATTGAAGTTTTCAAAGTTATTACATACGTTTACATTATATACGTTTTAATGTGCATGAGAGCATCTGAAAGTGAGAAACATAGTGTGCTTCGAGTAAAAGATTATATGTGGTTTCTTTAAAAGCAAAACTACTCCATAAACCAACAATTATTGTATAAATTTTATTTTTCATTTAATCATATCATAATTTTTTTGTATGAATTTGTAAACAAAGATTAAGATAAAATAAAAATAGCAAATATATTTTACGTCTTATTTTTACAGGTGATATAAACATAAAGTATTCCAAAATCCGCTTAGTATTTATATATGATTTGTTTTTTTAATGTTAATAAGTGTAGTAAGGGTACTTACGTTCCCTATTGCGGAGCTCTGAGCAAAGAAATGAAAATATTGAATATTTAATTTCCTCGAATGGGAATCGAACCCACAACCAGTTGCGTTGACAGTCCTCAGTAAACAACAAATAATCTATATATATAAAAGGACTTGTGCTGACTGACTGAGGTAAGACGCACGCAGAGCCGTAACCGCTGATGGTAGAAACGTGAAATTTGGTCAGAAAAATTTTAACCCTAAAGGGATGAAATAGGGGTTGAAAGTTTGTATGGAAAAAAAAAATAATCTGTACCGATTTTTATAAAATTTGAAATTCAGACTCTTAAAAATATTTTATTGAACACGTGTTTCATGGTTTTTAAGAATTCACCCCCTAAGGGTTCAAATAAGGGGTTGAAAGTTTATATGGAAAAATCTTTAAATTGCCACCGATTTTTATAAAAAATTAAATTCAGACTGTTAAAAATATTTTATTGAACATGTGTTTCGTGGTTTTTTTAGAATTCACTCCTAATAAGCGGGCGAAGCCGCGCGCGCCCTCTAGTGTCTTATAAAACTAAAAATGAAATCTAAAAGGCGAGTAAAAATGTAAATTCTCGACAACACTTTACATTTACTCCCTTTGTCGTAAATAATTATCATAAGCAAGATACGGCAGTAAAATATATATTTAAATCAAGAAAATAAAAATTCCACTGAAACTCAAGTGTTTGTTTATATCATACACAAAAACTATGAACATTATCTGAAACATTAAGAAAGTCATTAAATTGTGATAAAATTCTATGAAACTGCATGAATAATAATATACTAAAAATACTTTCATTTTAATCAGTATAGGAAATTATTTATACTAGCAACCCAAACGCGGCTTCGTCCGCTTAAATTTTTCTTTATATTATAGCCAAATTATACAAAATGTTTACATATATAAGATGTAGTAAAGTTTAATCTAAATCCGTTCAGTAGTTTTAAGAATTAGTAATATTATTAGCATATACTATAATTAATCATAAATTCCAGCTTAAATAATAACTAAACTCGAATATTCCTTGCCAGGCTACATCCAAAAAGTACTTTCTTGTTTTTCAATTACATTACACAACGTGACGCTCACATAATATAAAATTAATTACAAACAATACAGCCGGGACAAAGGTTGATATTTTACTCCCACAACAAAAATCTTTTCCCTACATGTCAGTGGGACTTGGCCGTGTTTTATGAAATGGCCCAACAAAGTAAACATAAAGCGGGACCCTAAGGTAATTGGGAAACAATGAAATATTGCGAGAAAGACCTTTTTAGCACGTCACTACGCTTGAGGACTGGCTGGCTGTTTTGATTTTTATTTGGGCAATAGAATTGGATGGTCTAACCCATGTTTTTTGAATACTTACATGTTTTATGTTTTATGTCACTTTATCTATTTTTATTATGTAGCTTTTCGATAGTTTTGGCCTCCAAGTTCTTTAGGTAGAATTTCAGCTAAACTATCAAATGTAATCAAAACGTGCTGACAGCGCCACGTGTATAGGTAATTAAAGTATAAGAAGGTCTAATTAGGGAAGTTGTACTACGAAAATGTAGCAACCATATGCGACTTTAAGCGTAATATATTATAATAAAAAGAGACGTACATAGTGATGTATCAGTAAATTTATGATGTACAGCAATACTATTTTCTCTTTACGCTGTATCCCGCATATGGTAGAGGAAAAGGAGAAACCTAGTGGTAAGATACTCCGTTCCCTACGTTTCGAGTAATTAATTCTCTAATTAAGTAATTAGAAGTTGAATCCACAGTCGCGCTTATAGTCACACGCCACTCTACTGGACCAAGACGGGGTAAAAACAACAGATCCCTCATATCCTCGTACATATTTTTAAGAAAGATAATTACATTGTAACTGTAATAAATAACTGCAAAGGCAAAATACACTATTTAACACTTTTTTTTAGCTTTTAGGCAGGGGGAGCCTACTGTTAAAACACTCCGCTCCCCACTTTTAACCGAATACTGGAGGCATTCTGCGTGTTCGAGGATCGGAACACAACGCCGCGCATTTGCCTCGACACCAGAGCGAAGAAATGAAGATATTAAATATTTAATTTCCTCGAGTTGGAATCAAACTTACAACCTGTTGAGTTTACTGCCACACGCTTATTCCCCCAACGCCACGACTGGCCAAGAAGGCCACAACACCCACCTCATTAAATTAAAAATAATATATTAAATGTATTCACCAAATGAACAATTCTTCTTCAAGTCTAAGAGATCAGCCAACATAATAAAGAAAGCTTGTGAATTAAAAAAATATCTTACACAAGTTCGCTGACAGCCACAAATCTGTACTTTTGTCCTCACATTTTATTGTAACGTGAATAAGGAGTCGGGGGGAGGGGGGAACGTTAAGAAGTTTCCTTATTTTTCACGTCCACGTCGACAGATGCCTCTAATGCCTTGGGTTACTTTAGTCGTAATCCACGCCTGTTTTCAAATGTCAAGAGGTATTGTAGGCAGTGTACTGTATATTCGTTTATGTTGTTTCTTAATGAAAAAGACGACACCTTGCTCTGACATCTAAGTTACGATTGGGTATTAATTGTAAATAATTCTTACTTGTATAATATAAACGATGCCGGTCGTGGCGTGACTGTAAAACCGACTGGTTGTGGATTCGATCCCCACTCGAGGAGATGAAATATTCACTTAAATTTATATTTCCATTTCTTCGTTCTGGTGTTGAGGTTTAAGCGCGGCGTTGATTTCTGAAACTCAACACGCGATGCCTCTAGAATTCGGCAGAAAGTGGGGAACGGAGTGTCTTAACACTAGGTTCCCTCTGCCTACCCTGCTGTGTGCGGGATACAGCGTATAATACAATTAATACGAATGTATTTCAGTTGTTTTTATAAAGTTTTAGGGTGTCGAGCGTTAGAAGTTTCACCACTCAACACAAATGTCACTAATTACGATTGAAAAGCAGAGAATAAAATGTCTGGATACTAGGTTCACTCTACTTACACTGCTGTATGAGAAGAAACGTGAACTTTAAAAAGAATTATTTTATCAGCTTGACGCTGTATACCACACACAGCAGGGTAGGCTGGCAGGGAACCTTATATTTAGACACTTTGTTCCCCATTTCAAAGAGAAAATCATAAAAGAATAAACTTCTCTATACGAGTAAATATATTAGCTAAATTTAGACCTCTTAACATATCGTTAAAGTGAATTATTATGTACAAAAGCCTTTAATGGTTTATATAAAGTACATCTGAGAGATCACGTTTTTGATCTCTCAGTGGTTGAATATATTATGTATGTGCTCTAATATAGTTTACTCAAAGGTAAATGTACAAAAGATCGAAATAAAGGAACTTATCATATAGACTTAGTTCTTTTGCTCCCATTCTGGGAAGAGGATTTTTTGATATGAATTGACTTATTTATTAGTTAATATTTATGAAGTCATCATCATAGTGATGAAAATCAGTATATGAATTGTGGGGTTCCATTTTGTCCCCACCCTAGTAAAGATAGACCACGGCGCTGATTTCCGCCACCCAACGCTCATGTCTTGAATACTGACACCGGAGAAACTAGTATCCTGATATTAGCTTCTGTCTTCTCATTCTCTCGCTGAAGCTGAAAATCCTCAAAATAAAAAAGTATTATAAAGTTTTTATTGTTTATATCATAAAATTTTGGATGTATATAAAACTGTTACCAGTATAAATATTACTATATAAACTCACTCGCTTCTCGTGACAATAACTCTTACATATATTCATATATCATCGTTGCGTCATATAAACCTTGTTAACGCAAATTGATTACCTTTTATTTCGTTTTCGATTTTGTAGGAAAATTTTTAATAGGCTTAATTCTTATATATTTGTATAGTAAAAGAACAGAAATATTGTGTTAATTTCGAAGTTATTCGGTGTTGGCGGAACTTAACGCCGTATTTTCTATGGGAAGACCAGTGAAATGTTTTCAAAAAAATATTAATGAAAAGTTTTATTAATGTGATTAATTTATAGTCATTATTTTATTTAAATACAAACTATTATTTTTTATTGATAAATTTTAATCTTATTTTATGTTAATGTTTGTCGTTATAATGTATTTCATATAATTTAATTTTCTTCCTTAATCAGATTTTTCTGCAACTTTTTGTGTGGAAACTTAATTGTTTAATAAAACCTCTAATGTTTCAGAACTTTATATTCTGCTTGTTGCCATAATAAAAATAAAATAAAACTAAAAATCAATATTCATTTTATATATTGTCAAGTTATCAGTCTTATAATGAAAATTACCTATATTACCTACATTATTACCCATATTACCTACATTCGACTGAATCCTAGCAACATTCTATAATACCGTGCAAGGTGGTGTGACATAGGTTTACGGCCACCATCAATCAGAAACAACCGTGATCAATTGCATAGCGTGCCTTGTTAAACACGATGGCTCTCACTTGTCGTTTGAAGGAGTGTCATTTTGGTTTTGACGATATTGCTGGTGTTTAAGTGGAATACCACTATTTACAAATGTATAATATTAAATATATATTATTAATCGTGTAGTGTCGAGGACAAGCGCGGCGTTGAGTTCTGCCACTCAACATGCAATGCCTCCAGAATTCGGCAGAAAATGGGGAACGGAGTGTGTTAACACTAGGTTCCCTCTGCCTACCCTGCAGTTTGCGGGATACAGCGTGAAGCTGATGTATTATTAATAAAAAATAAGTTAATTGAAGATATTTTATCTATTTTTTAAATAATATTAATAGCTTTCCTAAGTAGGAAATGATGTCATACTAGTTTTCACACGTAACTCTGTTTACGTGTTTTTTCATTTCCGTAGGAATTTCAAGAAATCGTCTCTTAATGCTTTTCTACATACTTACTAGGTTACTAGTTTCATTTGTGCGTTGTCTGTCGATCACTGGGTAAGGACAGAGAGGTCTATGCGTAAATGGATAGGTGATACAAGTATAGTAGTAAGTATATAGGGTAGACCGAGGCAAATCGGATCATTATTTTGTTGAGAATGTGAAAATCATTTTAAAGCACACTATATGAAACTTTTATTGGCTAAATAGTATTCATTAACAATCTAGCTACGTAAAAAATATAACAATTAAATATAAAAATTAAATTATTCATAAATTCTCCAAATAATTAACACAAAACCCACAAAATAAAAATATACATTTCGCTCCATTTTGTGGGGCGAATAGGAACGAACTTTAATTAAATTCTAAATATTTTTTTGTAACTATCTTTGCAATCTTCATAAAAATTGATACAATAATTAATGAGACCAATATGCATGACTAACACACAAATCATACGTATACGGACGTTTTCTATCTCCCATATCTCGCGTCTAGGGTACTGAATCCATTAATAAGGAACCAATCTTGAAAAGCCACTCCAACTTCTCTATCTCTATATTGAATTTTTGTTTAATTTTGTGATGTTCTGCGAATTCAAACGCATATTTACAAACTACTTCAGGTACCATTCCCAAGCTGCGACTTGCTACGTACAGTAAAAGTTGTGGTAAAATCTTCTCAATGTTCTCATCTAATGATGGCTGTCTACCACGTGTCTTAATGACACCCTTGGAAATGGTGAATCTTCTTTGTAAGCTAGTGTATGGTAAGTTGTAAATCTCAGCACCTCGACATAGGGTAATTTTTTTGGCCAAGACATTACTTGCGGCATGTTTTATTTTTTCTTGGGGCCACTCTCCCTCATTTGTCTTTCTTTTGTATTATACATACGAACTATCTACAATGAAATAAAAAGGAATCATTAGCCTTAAATATAAAATAACACATTTTAAAAACATAATCCACTTCACTCCCGATAGAATGATCCGAATAATCCCGTATTAACGATTTTTTAAATACATTTTTTGTTCTTTAACCTATTAAAATAGGTCGTTTTAAAATCAAATTTTAACATAGATCCTTACAGTTATGTAATGAAATTATAAGTACTTACCTTAAATGAGTAAGAAAAATGTAAGACACTCAACAACTTGACTCGTTTTTGAGCAGTTCTGGCACTGATGTAAACAACGAATCAAAAGAGTACCGTTGACAAGTAATAAAGATGGGAGAGAGAACACTAAGACATTAGACATTTAAGTAAAGAGACAAATGTCTCACGTTATTTAAAATTTAACGAATTTCTTACTATTGATCCGATTCGCCTCGGCCTACTATAAATCAATGGAAAAAAACTGTACGTAATTTAAATAAAATTCTGTTTTATTAAATAAATCGATCGATTTAATTTAAGATACGACCATTAAAGCACTCGTGGGTTTGATACTCGAAGAGTAATTTAATATTTTTTTTTCAGACTGATCGACAAAACGCGGCGTTGAGTTCCGTCATTCTACACAAAATGCTTCTAAAACAAACGTAACTAAATAACTTTAACAAGATCATCATTGTCCACCTTGCTCAGATCAACAGCTCAAAAACAAAAAAAAACTGGGACGAAAAAAAAAAACTTATGTACATTTAAAAAAATACCATTTGTTAAATTAAAAGTGTCAACGATAGAAGTATTTCTTTTTACTTTATGTCATCTAGGGGATTAGTGTGTAGCGACAAAATCTTCCGAATTTTCACTCGATTCCTTCCCCGTGGGAAGCATTAAATGAGAAGTAGGTAGATACGAGAAGCGTCTTGAGTATCGGCTTAGATATAAAAGGCAAGCCGACGTTGAATATGTTGACGGCCAGACTGGGCTTTTAATAGGTTTTTTTTGGATATTTATAAAATTATATCATAAGTTATTCTTTGTAAGTTTCTTTTATGTTTAATATTACAATCTTAAGATGTTGGTTTAATGTAGCGAAAAATGCAAACAGTTTTTAAATATGTATTAAGCTTAATGAAAATATTTTTTTTAATTTAAATTATTGAACCAACCCGATAAAAACAGAAGACCAATAAATAGTAAGTAAATACATTAAATATTAATTTAAATAACAAAAATCTCGAAATAATGTACAACACAAGATGTACTTTATTGCTCACAAAAAGTCCAGTGTCTCTTTAGATTTTTTATTTATTCTTATTGCATTTGGCTATATCTTTAATTTTTTTTGTTCGGTTTTTTTGGCAGTTAAAAAATAAAATATAGTCCCTATTATATATAATTTATAAAAAAGCAATTAAAATCTACATATAAGCATGAACAAACAAATTCGAAAAATATCGTGTGTTTTAAAGGTAAAATAGAGAGAAGAGAAAAGAGATACAGCAGAAGAAGAAGAAGAGGGACCTAGTGTTGAGACATTCCGCTTTCCGCAAAAGGTAAGTTGAAACATATTAATAGATACATTAAATAACAATATCTGATAATTTATATTGTTTATATAATATAATAACGGTGATATAAACTAGAACTTCTCAATTCATTTCCCATAATAGTCCGGTACGGTAATTCGAGTTATAACTTGGAAGAAACAATGGGCAAACTTTTGATTGATAAGTCCATAAATCCGAACTCATGGGCCATGGCTTACCGTCTACGCGCGATGTACTGTAACCTAAAATGATATTTTATTATGGTGATAATAATATTACATTTAGTTAAGTATAAAATAAGTAATAAATTTAATTTAAAATCATATTAATATTATAAATGTGAATGAAAATTTGTTTGTTACGCTTTCACGCCAAAACTACTCAACCAATTATCATAGAATAGTCTCTGTAGATATTCTTAGAGACATTAATAAAGAGGACTGATTTTATTAACAAATATATTTAAAAAAAAAATATACCTTGGCTAATATTATATGTGAAATTAAAATTCAGGGAGCAAATAAAAGGGTATTAATTAAAAAAAATGTTATATATATTTGAAATTAAATATTCATCTTTGTCTTTAAATGCATTGCAATGTCGAGACAATGTCTTAATTATATATTGCATTATATTATAGTAAGATAAGATTTTTTTTCTTTTCATTTGATTTGATAGAAAAGAACTGATATCATAAAATCAATTGATTGGATAGGCTCGAAGAATTTTTAGCCCTTCTTACTTGAAAAAAAATATTTACATTATAAAATTATTCTTTATTAGAAAAACAAAACGGTTAAAGCCCCTTGTCTCAATTCAGTACAATCTTGACTGATGCTGTAATTTGCCTTCTTATTTGGAGGAGTGGCTATTCTTGGTAAATATTGTTACTGGGTATCACCGACAACAAGTAATGTAAATAAATCAGCTTCATACTGTATCGTGCACATAGCAGAAGTTTTAAGTGGAGGAACTCAACGCCGCGCCTTGCCTCAACACCACAACGAAGAAATGAAATAAATATAAATATTTAAATGTATTCAGTCGATTTTACAGTCACACTGTGTGCCCCTGTGTTACGACTGGCCTCAAGTAATGTCGTTATTAATTATACATAGAAAAATCAAATCAAATCAGCTTCACGCTGTATCCCGCACACAGCAGGGTAGGCAGAGGGAACCTAGTGTTAAGACACTCCGTTCCCCACTTTCCGCCGAGTTCTGAAGGCATCACGTATTGAGTGGCGAAACTTAACGCCAATATTATTGAAAATTTATAAATACATATGATTAGACAACACGTGATTCCACGTGATATTAATAAAAGAAATCCAGCACAATTAAGAACGAATATACATATAAAATTAAAAGTGACAATAGCAGTACATATTATAAGCTAAGCTACGACCACATACAGTTTTGTATAGCAAAGTTATGAAGGCCACCGCATTCATTATCAACAAGTGGGTGACAAGCACCATACGAATATCTTGGTAGTGTGATCACGTTGTTAATATGAGATGTGGAAGACCGTTGTGATGACTTACTTTTATTATAAATAGTCTCATTTTTATGTGCTGCTTTATTTTTTTATTATTTTTCTTTCAGTTTCACGCTGTATCCCGCATGTTGCGGGGTAGGCAGGTGCAGCTTAGTGTTAAGACACTCCGCTCCCCCCCCTTTCCGCCAAACTCTGGAGGCATTGTGTGTTGAGTGCCTGAATTCAACGCCGCACTAGCGCATAAATGAAAATACAAAATAGTTTATTCCTTCAAGTGGAAAGCCAACCCACAACTAGTCACACCAATGTGCCATTGCACTGAAAATTAAATGTTTAATATTTTTGTCTCTTCGCTCTAGTATGTAGGCAACAGCGCGGGAATAAGTTCCGCCACTCAACATGCAATGCCTCCAGAAATTAGCGGATAGTGAAAAGAGTGTCTTAACACCGATACAGCGTGAAACTGAAAAAACAAACAAATACCTTAAGTAAAAATATTAAACTACTAAAGTAATCAAGCAAATTTAATTTATGCATTAAAAATTCGATAACTAATTTATTTCAAATAAGAAATTGCAATTCAGGTCACGTTTGATGTAAGAAAAAACATCGTGCGAAGCATTGTGAAGATTTTCTAGTTTGCATTTTATCAGTATTTTAATTGCCTTAAATTTCAATTGAATTTAAATAAAGAAATTGGATTGAATTAATTGTTCAAAGTTTGTTTTGATTTAGATTTAAATGTTCGAAAGTAATAGTTATATTTGCATACTTTAAATTAAAGTTGTAAATAAAAATAAAGGACCTAACTAAATGTAAATTGTAAATGTAACTGTAAATTTCATCCACAGTAGTAATGTAGATTTCGGGGGAGTGGGGGAGGGGGAGGGGGGGGCAGGCCTAGATTCGTATCGGCACTCTATAGACATATTACCAACAGATCAATACGTCTCCACTCACCAGTATTTCTCTTATTACTATCGTGGTAAGAACGGGAATAGGTCTGACTGTTTATATTAGATTATGAGTAACTGTATAGAATGAGCGAATGCATGAAAGATTTGTTTATAAATTAATTAACTATAATAACTTATTTTGTTTTATTATTATGGATCTTCAATTTTATTATGATTAGGCCATTGTCGGTTACTACATATTAAACAAAATGTATATAAATCAATTTCTTTTAAAAAAGTAATACTTAACACTCAGTACTTATTTATTGAAACTTTAAATATATTATAACTAATCGTAGCATTAAATTAGTAGGTAAATACAGTACATAAATATAAATAAAGTTTTATTTATCTCAAAAGTAGTTTTACGACGTTTGATGCGATATCTAAAACGGAAAATGTACTACAATATCTAAATAAATAAAAATATTATAAAAAATAAAACCAACTTCAAAGCTATACTTATATGCACAAATTTAAATAAAACTAAATTGTGTGCAAAGAAAATTGAAAAATAATAAACAAAATTATTGATATTTGTTTACATTGACTATTTACATTTTCAAATCTGTTATTTTTAGAGTCAATGGCAACATGGTTATTTTTTAAATTAATCTTTTTTAGCTTTGGTTTAGTGTATTTGGAAGTTGTGTAAATAAATCAGCTACACGCTGTATCCCGTACACAGCAGGGTAGGCAGAGGGAACCTAGTGTTCAGACACTCCGTACCCTTTCTCCATTGTGTCTTAATGTAATTTTTTTTGGCTGGTACAAAGACACAACATAATAACTCGAAAGTATACAACTAACCAACTAAACTATAAGTCCCTATCATATTTAAAATATTATCACCTAATTCCTTATCGTTAAGGAGTTATGTCTCCTGTCATCATTCCCAACTCAATATGTCATCAGATGATGATGGCTACACGAAGCAAATAATAATATGATTATGATAAGAAACTATATGAAACATAGTCCGTGCCTATAAAATTCGAGGGCTGCCCTCGGTTTTCATGGAATTCAATCAGAAACTTGGTTACTACCAAGTTTCTGATGACCAATGGGAAAGTACTCCCTTTTTATTAAAAAAAATTGGCCCACAAATGACGGAGAAATCGCTAGACAAACATAAAAAATATATATAATTAATGAACATAGAACTCCTTTTCAAAAAAAGAAGTCAGTTAAAAATAATTATATTAAATTAGTCCTTTGAATAAAAATTTTGAGGCAAGTTGAGGCGCAGAGGCACAAAGTGTGAGTGTAAACACGACTGATTGTGGGTCCGATCCCCACACGAGGATTTGAAATATTTATTTAAATTTATATTTCTGTTTCTTCACTCTGGTGTTGAGACAAAAGGCGGTGTTGAGTTCCGCCACTCAACACGCAATGTCTCCTGAATTCGGCGGGAAGTGGGGAACAGACTGTGTGTGTTCTGTTCAGGATACTGTGCGTGAAGCTGATTTGATTTTTGAATAGAAATTTTAGAACTTATCTAATGTAGTATATTTTTATTGATACACAGGTTATCTATACAACATGAAAGGCTTTTTACTGCTGATAGTTCGAATATTTTCATTCAATTTACCGCAAATAAAATAGTAAAAGAACTGTTTTATATGTTTAGGTTACATTTGTTTCGATAGGCGGCAGTTTATTTTTTGTCAGAGACACACGTGATACACCTACATATATTCCTGAATTACTGAATTTCAACCAAAAATTTATATTTGTACAGCTGGAACTCGAAAAATGAAATATCAGTTATTCTTGTGCTATTTTTGTCTTATATTTTATAAAATAATATAATAATTATTATTATTATAGATGCCAGTCGTGGAGCAGGGACACAAGCTTGTGACTGTAAACCCAGCAAGTTGTGGGTTCGATTCTCATTTGAGAAAATTAAATATTTAAAATTTTCAATTCCTCGCAACACGCAATGCTTCCAGAGTTCGGCGAAAAGTGGGAAACAGAAGTGTCTTAATGGGTTCTCACTAGGTTCCCAGGTTCCCCCCACCTATCTTTCTATGTGCGCGATAGAGTATGAAATAAAATCACAAAAAAAACCTTATAATAAAAATATAGAAAATAGTCATTCACAGTATTTCATATAGGGATTACCCCTATTCCAAGTTTTGGAAATCTTGCTTGGGTTGCTATAACTGGTGCAAATATAAGCTTAATTGTATTGCCTTTAGGCAGTTCTAGGAGATCAAATTTTAGTATCTATTTGTTAGCTACAACTAACTTATCTAAGTAGATTGAATCCGAGGCCGATGAAAATTGGCAAAATGGAAATATAGGCTAGTGTTGAAACTATTGATATGTTTCATTATTAAATCATAGTCGTGGCGCAGTGGCACAAAGTGTGAGTGTAAAACCGACTGGTTGTGGGTTCGATCCCCACTCGAGGAGATGAAATATTTACTTAAATTTACGGAAGTTTGTGTAACACTAGGTTCCCTCTGCCTACCCTGCAGTGTGCGGGATACAGCGTGAAGCTGATTTATTTTATTATTAAATCATTATATTTAATAGTTATAATATAATTAATAAAAAAAGTATTTTTCTTTCTCGTTTTCTATTTATATAAAAAAAATAAAAGAAACTGAAAAGTAGAGTTATATATACAACTTATATTACAATGTTTGGTTTTTAACAAAAAATAAATTTTGTACTCATGCTTTTACCGTCTCAAAAAAGGGGAAATATATTGAATTATTGTTTACTTAATTTCTATTATACAGAGTAGGTGCATGTATATATATAAAAGATTAAAAAAAAAAATCAAATCAACAACACGCTGTATCTATCACACACAGCAAGGTAGGCAGAGGGAACCTAGCGTTAACACATTGCGTTCCCCATTTTCCGCCGAATTCTAGAGGCATTGCGTGTTGAGTGGTGAAATTCAACGCAGCGCTTTGCCTCGATATCGTTGTGTAGAAATGGAAATATAAATTTAAATAAATATTTCATTTCCTCGAGTTAGTTAGGATCGAACCTACAACCAATCGCGTTTACAATCCCACTTTGTGCCCATGACCCCTGGCCTCTAAATATATAATTAAAGTATTAACTTTTGTATTAACTGTCATTAAATTAAAAAATAATAATAAAGTTTCCATAAAAAAAAATGAATTAAATAAATAATTGAGATTAATATAATATATGATTGTATTATTTTCCTAATTGCCAAAGGTAATGAACCGTAGCCACACCGTGAACGAACTGTAAAGTGTTCACTTTATATTGAACCACGTGAGTTTATTAATTATACGCTTAGCAAACGCCCGTACCAACTTTATAGCAGAATTGATGTGTTAAATTTGTTACGAGTATATGAAATCCATATTCTAGGATGTATTGTATACTATACGTAATAAAATGATGGAAAAAATTGGGCAAGTTCGAGTTGGATTCATGCACGAAGGGTTCCGTATTAGTATAATCGTATATATAAATATATAGAATAGCGGGACACTATGGTGTAGGGTTCCTGATAAAACAACACCTTAAGCAATATATACAAGAAATAATAGGAATATCCGACAGGCTTGCTATACTCAACCTAAAACTGCCAAACTACAAAAAGCAATGGTCGCTAATTCAAGTGTACTCACCCACAGAACAAGCGGAAAAATCTATTCTTGATTCTTTCTACGAAGAGCTGGCTCAAGCAATAAGAAGACACAGAAACAACAATATCTTATTAATGGGGGATTTTAATGCACAAGTGGGAGCAAGACAAAACAATGAAGAATATGTGCTTGGTATGTTTGGACATGGGAAAAGAAGTTGCAATGGTCAACAACTTATAGAATTTCTCATGGAACACAATTTAACGGTGCTCAACTCCTTATTTAAGAAAAATCCCAAAAACAAGTGGACATGGGTCTCCCCAAACGGATCTTATAAAAACGAAATAGACTACATAATAAGTAACAACCCGAAAGCTTTCACCGATACAACTGTAATAACAAAGCTAAATTTCAACACAAACCATCGTATGGTACGCAGTTCCTTGAAAATTATACCTGATAAACCTTCACGGAAACACATAAAAGGACAAGGCTATAACCAGCTCAGAGACCATGAGGGACAAAATGTTATGAACTTCAAAGAAATAAAAAAATGCATTAATGAAACAGCAAACACAACATTGCAATGTGAGATCTAGAAAAACATATAACAAACCACTGTACTGTTAAAAGAATCCAGAAAACTCACAAATAAAAATTAAGTGATCATACATTACAACTCATTAACAAAAGGAAGGAGTATATATCACAACAAACTTATCGAGATACTGTCAAATTAATTGCAGAAATCAGTAAGAGTATAAGAGAAAGCATCAGGAAAGATCGAAAAATCAAAAGATTACAAACCCTAGAATATCACATACAAAAAAGGGGCGCTGTCAAAAAAGCACTGAAAGAACTACGGGAAGCAGGGAAACAGTGGATCCCAAAACTAAAGCAAAAAGAAAAGACAGTCACTAAGCGGAAAAACATAAACGAACTAGCCACCAATTTCTATACTCAGCTCTATGCAAAACAGGAAACAAATAAGGATAATCATACTAGTGACTCTCACACTCACGAGGTTTCTGAATCCATAGTAGAAGCCGTACCCGAAATATTACCATGTGAAGTTGAAAAAGCGATTAAAAGCCAGAAAATGGGGAAATCACCAGGGCCAGACAAGATCACAAATGAAATGATGAAAGGATCATTAAAAGAACTAACTCCTATCCTAACAAACATCTTTAACAATGTTCTGCTAAGCGGCAACATCCCTATTCAATGGACAAAATCTCACATTATTCTAATACATAAAAAAGGTGATAAAGAGAACATTAAAACTATAGAATGAGCCCGATGCTGGATGAACAGCAGCCAGTAGAGCAAGCCGGCTTCAGGAGAGGCTTCTCGACTATCGACCATATACACACGGTTAAACAAATACTGGAAAAATACAATGAGTATAATAAAAGGGTATATATCGCTTTTGTAGACTACAAAAAAGCTTTTGACAGTCTGAACCACAAATACATATGGGATACATTAGAAAAACAAGGAATACCAACAATCTACATTAACATAATTAAGAACATCTATGGTAATAGTCAGGCCAGAATTCGGTTGGAAACATTGGGAAATGAATTCCTCATAGAAAGAGGAGTCAGACAAGGGGATCCTTTGTCCCCAAAACTCTTCTCTGCAGTGCTAGAAAATATTTTCCGTAATCTAAACTGGGAAGACTTCGGCCTAAACATTGATGGTTCTAATCTAACTCACCTTAGATTTGCCGACGATTTCGTGCTGTTTGACGAGAAGCCAGAAACCCTGGAAAAAATGTTAGAAAGCCTTAACGAGGAAAGCAAAAAGTAGATCTGGCAATGAACTACACCAAAACCAAACTAATGACCAACTCCACAAAAATAGACATAAGAGTGAACCAGGAAACCCTAGAATATGTTGACGAATACACCTACCTAGGCCAGCTTATCTCCCCAAAGGACCAATTAGCAAAAGAAATAAATACAAGAATTGCCAACGGATGGAAAAGATATTGGTCATTAAAGGAAATTATGAAGTCACAGGACCTGGGCATGGCACTGAAAAGAAAGACATTCAACACTTGTATCCTTCCATGTCTAACTTATGGGTGTGAAACTTGGGCAATGACAAAATCTCTCAGGGAGAAGCTTGCAACTTGTCAAAGAGCGATGGAACGCAGCATGACCGGATCCAAACGTCGAGACAGAATCAGAAGCACCGACCTCAGGATGAAAACCAAACTAACCGACATCCTTGAACAGATTGACCAACAAAAATGGAGATGGACCGGTCACATGATGAGGGACAAATCTGGAAAATGGAGCAAGTCAATAACGGACTGGTATCCAAGAGATGGAAAAAGGAATCGTGGAAGACAATGCATGAGATGGGAAGAGGACCTGAAAAGGACTGCTGGCCCACGATGGAGACGGGTGACTCAGGACAGGCAGCAGTGGAAGTTGTTGGAGGAGGCCTATGCCAAAAGGCACACCCAGATAAGAGACCTATTATAGCAGGCAACAGAGTTGATTAAATATAGAAAAATTGTTATCTTATTTGGGAATAAAAGGCTTTATTATTATTATTATTTATTATTATATATAAATATGATAAAAAATCACGTTTGTTGTAAGATGTTGTTGTTGTCATAGCGGCAACAGAAATACATCATCACGGTTCATGAGGTACAGCCTGGTGACAGACAGACAGATATACAGCAAAGATTTAGTAAATGGGTTAGTGTATGGATATGGAACCCTGAAACTCAATTCTGTACATGAAAGATTTAAAACAAATAATTGGATCGGATAATATGTAAAAAACAGAACCGAAAACTCTATATTTTTTTATTTTTTGTCTGCTGGCTTGCATATTGACATAAATTAATGATTTTTAGTATCTTAATAATTTAGTGTTAAGAGCTGCAACTTATTGCCGCGATTATGATACTTAGGTATTTGTTAAGTAAACTGGGAAATTTACAAAAAATAATATATGCATCATGCATCATAAAAACAGTGAATTGTAAAAAATATTGAGTACCTACTAGTTTTAGAGAATATAAATAAATTAAAACGTAACAAAATAATACCATTATAGAGAAAAAAGGACACGGACTGATAACATAAAATACTGAAAGAAAAGAGAAAGAGAGAGAGAGAGAGATATTTCACTTAATATCAACATAATCGACTGCACAATATATAGTAATTAATCATTACCTTTTTGTCAGTTTGTCCTAAAAAAAATTAAAGCACAAAAGTGTTTCCTCTACGTGAAACCACGTGGAATTTTATTTTCGCAAACACCTCTTGCGTTGTGTGCAATTGAGAATGAAGTATTCATACTACTTTTAAACGTTAAAAAGAAAAGTTCTTATTCAACCGGCTGAGCTTGAAATGAATAAGTATGGGGGAAATAAAAATTTACTATTGTGTCTGTGTTAAGTTTTCAGGCCTTTGCTTTTGCTATGGCGTCTTTTGAATATATGTATGTAAATACATCTATCTAGCTAGCTATATTACAGTAACTTTATAGAGAATTCCGATTTATTTATTTATTGCGGCTTCGATTTTCACTTGGGGGAGTGAATTCATATCCTCGAGGCGACAATGAGGCGCAATATCTAATCTGGCGGAAAGTGAAGAACGGAGTGTCTTAACACTAAGTTTCCTCTGTCTAGGTACTGTAGACGGGATACAGTGTGAAACTGAAGCTATAGAGAATTTACGTTGCTATGTAGATACTGTCGTAGCGTAGTGAGAAAGTGTTTGATCGTCCACGGTGTTACTCAAACGGAGCATGATTGTAATTAAATTATTTTTATTTCTTCCGTCTGATAAGGTACAGCGCGGCGTTAGGTTCCGCATGTGATTTTATGAGTAATGTCTGAGATTAATACGGATAATCCAGTGTTTTAACACGCTCTATCTTCCTTTCCAGTTGTACAAAAGTAAAAGTATAGCTGCTTAGAAAAAAGTGCGTATCTTAATTATGATAATGTAAATAGCTTTTTCGTGTCTGTATGTAAAGTACATAGTTAACAAAAATTTGAAATACCGTACCCTGTGTCATACACGAAACATTTGTATGTTCAATACAAATATTAAGCTTTGCATGTTTCAATTCTCCAGAGCCACACGGCTACGTTTTCGGAAAATTGACTACAGCGACCTCTGTATATTACAATGTTGACATGATGACGTTTATCAAATTATTTCTATGAAAATTTTACGTTCTATAGGATCATTTCATATTTACCAAGTATATCTAATAAAATTATAATAATATATATATACCTATTGGTATTTATAGTATATTTTAATATAAATACCACTTAATAAGTTAACTACAAAAGTGATCAAATATCAATAAATCAATATCGTGAAATATATATTAAGATATATATCTTTAAGTTTAAAAGTCACATAAAATTAGAACATTTCTATCTTTATATTTAGACTGCTAATATGTACACTATCTAAATATCTATTTGAGGCTAGTCGTGGCACACAGTGCACGCAGCACGCAGCGGCACGAAGCGTGACTGTAAAACCGACTGGTTGCGGGTTCGATCCCCACTCGAGGAGATGAAATATTTACTTAAATGTATATTTCCATTTCTTCGCTCTGGTGTCGACGCTAAGCGCGGCGTTGAGTTCTCCCACTCAACACACAATGCCTCCAGAATTCGGCAGAAAGTGGGGAACGGAGTGTCTTAACACTAGGTTCCCTCTGTCTACCCTGCTCTGTGCGGGATACAGCGTGAAGTTGATTTATTTAAATATCTATTTTATCCAAATCATCATATACCTAGAAAAGATACTATTTCAAAAACTATTTCTATCACACAAACGTATAAATAAAAACTATTTCTATCACACAAACGTATAAATAAAAACAGTATATTAGCAGTTATTAGTCGAAGTGATGATGGTGCCACGAGAATGGCACGAATGGCACCCTATTAATTTGCGTCCTCTAAATAAATGTACTTCATACGTTATAGTGGCGTCGTCGCGGCGTCGCAGGAAACCCGCCCTCGGATTGACGTTCAGATGCCAGCCAAATACGGATATTACATTATATATATGGCTATGGTAGTTTGTTTTTGTTTTAGTTTCATACTGTATGCACACAGTAGGGTAAGTACAGGGAATTTTGTTTTAAGACGCATTGTTCCCTATTTTCTAGGGTGTGAAGGTATACAGAGTTCAGGTGAAAATAGGGATGGATAAAATAGATATTTAGATAGTGTACTTTAGTAGCATAAAAATAAAATTAAAATGTTTTTGTTGAGGCCGGTCGTGGTGCAGCGGCACGAGGTGTGACTGCAAAACCGACTGGTTGTGGGTTCGATCCCCACTCGAGGAGATGAAATATTTCCATTTCTTCGCTCTGGTGTCGAGGTTAAGCGTGGCGTTGAGTTCTGCCACTCAACACGCAATGCCTCCAGAATCCGGCAGAAAGTGGGGAACGGAATGTCTTAACACTAGGTTCCCTCTGCCTACCCTGCTGTGTGCGGGATACAGCGTGAAGCTAAAAAAAAAATGTTCTAATTTTATGTGACTTTTAAAATTAAAGATGAGATACATATCTCATCTTTACACATTTCACAATATTAATTGATATTTGATCACTTTTTCAATTACTTTTTTAAGTGGTAGCGTGTGGAATGGAGGATCTCAACGCCGCGCTTCGCCTCGATACCAGAGCGAGGAAATTAAAATATTAAATATTTCATTTCTCCGAGCGGAAATCGAACCCACAACCTGTCGCGTCTCAAGTCACGTTTTGTGCCTGTGCCACGGCAAGGCTTAGGGCAAGTGCCCTAAAAGACCTACTTGCCCTAAGAGAAATAAATGTAATCCTAGAATAAAATTAGAACACGAAACCATTTTCTTCATACAAACACGTCATAAAAGCGTCAATTTTATTACGAATCGAGATATATATACCCAGTAGTAAAATGAACACGCAACAGTATTTCCAAGCTAATAATTGTTAAACTGGTACAATTGATTGAGAACAACAGAAATTACGAGTAAAACTGTATGTAAATGTCATTTATAACCAATACCTCTGTTGACCTATCATTAATTCACTTCGAATACAACGTTTAACGAATGTGAGAGAAGAGAGTAATGGGGTTTTTTTTTAAATAATTTATCCAAATTCCTGGCTGGTTTTATTAACGGATTTAAATATTGACTCAAAACGATTTATAAGAATGTATTAGAAGAAATTTTATTGATTAATTACATTTTTTGAACCTGATTCATTGATTATTTATATAAATTAAAAAAGTCCCGCTGAGTTTATTGCGCCGGTTCTTCTCAGGTCTGAGGCATTAATTTTAGTGACCTGGTGGTAAATTATTTGACGTTCAAAAAATGAAGCATGTAACTTCTTATTTTGAATAAAATTATTTGACTGACTTTGAAAAAATGTATATTTCCATTTCTTCGCATTGGTGTCGAAACGAAGCGCGGCATTGAGATCAGCCGCTCAACACGCAATGCATCCAAAAAAAGAATTCGCCGGAAAGTGGGGAACGGAGTGTCTTAACACTAGCTAACCCCACAACCAGTCCCGTTTTCAGTCACTCACTTGTGCCCCTACCAGGATGTCATTGTAAACAAGACGGTTGTGGGTTCTATTTCCACTCGACGAAATTAATTAATTCATAAATTTTCATTTTCGGCGTGTCTTAACACTATGTTCCCAGGTTCCATACGTGCGGGATACAGCATGAGGCTAAAAAACATATTTTATAAAGCATTTTAACCGTAGGCAGCGGTGTATTGTAGGTATAAACAGGAATAATTTTCTATAATTGAATTAATTATCTGTCGTCAATGCGAACGTTTAATTTACGTTTTAAGGGGATTAAGCGATTGCCGCTAATCGTATTTGCTTATAAAGGATATACAAATTTCTACCGTTGTATATAAATTTCTATAAATTTTTGTTTTATTTTAAAACGTTCTTGCGTATTTTCAAATTATATAATTTTAAATATTAGAGAATATATTTTGACTTTGATTATTCTTTATAATAATTGAGGCCAGTCGTGGCACAAGACCTGTGAACGTGACTGGTTGTAGGTTCAATCCCCACTCGAGGAAATGAAATATTTATTTAAATTTATATTTCCCAGGCAAAAGGTGACCCTATAATTTTTAAACAGCGGAGTTTAATGACATATTTCTTAAAAATATGTTAACTACAGAAACTACGATACGACACGAAAAGAATGTATCGCCTAAAAAAATATAGTATGTTCAGCAGAAAGTGGAAAGCGGAGTGTCTTAATACTAGGCTCCCTATGCATACCCTGCTATATGCGGGATATAGCGTGAAGCTAGCAGGATAGAAATATTAATGAAAATAAGATATATGATTTTAGACAATATTTATTACTGAAACAAACGATAGCAGTACACAATCAAACTGGATCTTAGTAATTAACCTACAATGACCTCAACTGACATATTCATTATAATAATAACTGAATTAATAGAGCTATTGATTCTATGTGCAGTGAAGTTATCGTATTCCCAGTTAGACGAACGCTGTTTCTCCACTTCGGCAATGTCTATAAAATAATCTAAAATCGAGAGAGTGGCTTATCACTAGCTAATATTTTGGTCACAAACGTCACTATATCGTCTAATGGCCTCTTAAACATCGTCTAAGCTTACTAAACTATACGTTTGATATAGAGAGGGAGCCGAAAGCAGCCAGACTTCCATAACGTTACAAAACCTGAACCTAAGTTCCTGTGCACATACACCCAAAACCGGTAAGTAGTATAAGGGAATATGGAGATTTGATTTTGGTCGAGAATTTAATTTTTATACATATATGACACAATCGAAATATTCACACAAAAATATATATCTATAAAAATGCCTTTTTTAATATTAAAAACATCCAATATAATTTTTTTTGTATGTTAACATATATTTTTTTTTGCTTCGAGCTGTATCCCACACAACGTAGGGTTACTCAGAGGGAACCTAGTATGAAAACATTTTCTTCGACGCTATGCCTTGTTACCAACGCAAGGAAATGAAAATATTAAATATTTCATTATCTCGAATGGGAATCGAACCCACAACCTATCGCGTATACAATTGCGCGCTTGCATCCCTTAAATTTGGAGTTCAAATTACATTTTAAATGTATTTAAAATAGAATTTCTCGTAAATCGTTATGGTACTCAAAGTAAACTTGCGGATGGGTACATCTTACTAGCGAATGCGTCTACATTTTAATCAATCATGTTCAACGTTGCCTGTTACGTTGCCTTTACTAATGGAAAAAAAATGTGATGATGTGATTTATGCATATTTTATAAGATTTCTAACTATGTTTTGCAAACTTTTTTTTATCAGCTTCACGCTGTATCCCGCACACAGCAGAGTAGGCAGAGGGAACCTAGTGTTAAGACACTCCGTTCCCCACTTTCTGCCGAATTCTGGAGGCATTGCGTGTTGAGGGGCAGAACTCAACGCCGCGCTTAACCTCGACACCAGAGCGAAGAAATGGAAATATAAATTTAAGTAAATATTTCATCTCCTCGAATCGAGGATCGAATCGGAGATCGAAGTCACAACCAGTCGGTTATACAGTCACTCTCTGTGCCACTGCGCCACGACTGCCCATTTGATAACTGATTATAATTATATGTTTATTTATCTACCTATACTTTTTTAAAATCGTAACGGATCGGTACATAGAAGATATATAAAAAAAATGTGTTTAAAAAACGTAAAAAAAACTGATGGCATTTAAAAACGTAATAGAACCAAAAACAATAGTTCTTAAAATTGTTGTCTGTCTGTGCGTTTGTTCACGCTAATCCGTGACCGTTTCAAGTGCAGTTTTCGGTATTGTATTTAGGCATATTTCCCTTATCATATAGTGTTCCTTTTATTCAAAACGGTTAATAAATAAAAAAGTTATTATAATCTTTTAAATAATTATTTTATTGAATTGAACTAAAACTCGACATTTCAATATAGTTGTAGATATTGTATTTTAAATATTTTTGATAAATCTTTGTTGTAATGTTTTCACTCTAAGATTGGCCACCACAAAAGACCAAATCTCAATTTCACACACAAACACAATAACAAACAAAAAGTAGCGTTAAATTTTTTAATGCCTTCGAACGCAACCGCGCCGCAGGAAAAAGAGAAAAAAATCATTTTTCTGTTAAATCCGTCAGTTCGGCTCATAAATCACGGCCCCACGTTTTAGCAAGGGCTCTGCATCTTAATTAAACTCTTCATACCTTCCAATGTACATTTCGAGTGTTTTTTGCATTCGGAGTAAAATTTTTCCGGGGATGGGTTTCCAAATTATGCAAATGTTCTATCTATCCTACAATGTACTGGCACTTTAATTTAAATCGTAAATTTATGGCTTATGAAATAATTAAGAAGATGTAAAAATTTCAGTTGTAGTGAAATGTCTTGGTTTTGTTTCATTATTAAGTATTACAATTAAAAAAAATCTATTTCACGCTGTATCCCGCACACTCTATCCCGCAGCAGGGTAGACAGTGGGAACTCTGTCACTGTGACTCCCTTCCTTCTGGAGGCATTGCGTGTTAAGTGGCGGAACTCAACGCCGCGCTTTTTTCGAACCCATAACCAGTTGCGTTTACAGTCACACTTAGTGCTACTGCGCCACGACTGGCCGACCGTCGACTATTAATTATTTCAACGAATTAAGCTAATATTCTGTTGAAAGTTGAAATTCCAAGTTGCGGAATACAGCGTGAAAAAAGAAAAAGTTGCTCTATAAAATAACTGGAATTTGTATGTAATATAATGTATTTATTTTTTATAGGAAAAAAATCTTAATAAATTGTAGAAAATATTTGAAAACGAGAAATAATTCTATTAGAAATATTTTATTCAATATTTTGGTAAAGTTATTAACAAAGAAAATATACAATATTTCAATAATCATTTCAAAAATTAATGTAAATCATTTTAATTATGAACGAGAATGATAAATGGCAAGTATAAGGAGTATCAAACGGGGGCTAAGCTGAGAATATTTCGGACCAAACAAAGGAAAAGAAAGAATTTCTAAGGTGGGTAATTGAAAAACTTTGGCCCAGTATCTTGAAAGTTGGCAAACACGTTGTAGGATTTGGTCGTTTTTGCACCCGAATCTTTTTAATGGGATGATTGTAGAGCTCTCTCGTGAATCTATGGATGATTTTGTAAAATTTGTATATACGTTATGTTTTTTTAGAATCGAATATTGTAATACAAGTTTTTTCCTAAGCATAACCTGCTTAGGAACCGCAGAGGGAACCTTGTGTTAAGTCACTTCCTATTTTCGTCGAATTCCGGAGGCATTGCGTATTGAGTGGCGTAACTCAATATCGCACTTTGCTTCGACACCAGAGCAAAGAAATCGACTAGAGTAGGATTCGAACCCACAGTCAGTATACAGTCGCACACTTATGACCCTGCGCCAAAACTGGCCTCTAATAAAAGATACACATATATTTTGAAATTTATTTAAGCCATGAGGCTGTCATGGCGCAGCAGCACTGCGTCTGATTATAAGCGCGACGGCTGTTGGTTCAATTCCTAATCGAGGGATTAGTTATGTTCATTTCTATCTTCCGGTAAGAAGATAAAGCGCGAATTTGAGTCATACTACTCAGTATACACTATACAGTACCTTAAAAATTGGTCTTAAAGTAGAAAACGGAGTGTCTTAACGCTAGCCTGCTAAAATCGAAACACTGCTTGAAGCCTCACACAGTAGAGTAGGCAGAGGGAACCTAGTGTTAAGACACGCCGTTCTCCACTTTCCGCCAATTTCTGGAGCCATTGCGTGTTGAGTGGCTCAACTCAACGCCGCGCTTTCCCCTCGACATCAGAGCAAAGAAATGAAAATATAAATGTAAATAAAGATTTCATCTCCTCGAGTGGGAATCGAGCACACAACCAGTCGATTTACAGGCACTTTGTGCCCCTGCGCCACGACTGGCCTCAATATTATTTTATTGTATTATAACTTAATTCACTTTAACTACTAAATTAAAAAAAAGAAGAACAGAATTTTCAAAAAATAGAACTTGCAACCACTATTAAACGCAGCACACGCTTCACGCTACAACGTCAGACAAACACTCGTACGTATCCCCAGCTAACAAAGGAACTCATCCATAATGCGCACGAGACCGTCAGCGAGCGGACTTGGCAAGTATATCGATGTTAATGTTTACAGCGTATTATCTCTCTAACGCCGTAACGGTTTCCGTTTCCCAGCCATATTTTACACGGTCTCTTGTTGACTGCGGCTAAGTGGAACGTACTTTGCTGTGGATTGGAATGGGATTTGGAATTTTTATCAGGTCAGAATTATTTCTTTTTGGGTGGTGATATTTGTTTTATATAACTTAGTGTTAGGACACTCCGTTTGTCGTTATCTCGGCTTGATTTTCGAGATTTTGTGTTTTGAGTGACGGGCCTCAGAGGAAATGAAGTAATTCATTTCTTCGAGGTGAACTGGAACCTGCGACTGTCACGTTTACAGTCAGATATCGTGCTACGCCGATGAAAGAGTATTATAGACGAGTACTTCAACAGTTTTAATTTATTCAAAATATTTAGAACGTATTCGCTGTAGCAAAACCTAGTGTTAAGTAAGATTCAGTGAATAAAAATTAAAATAGAATGGTCGAATGGGGACAGCCGGGTGTATACGATTTTGTATCCAAATTAGGTCGTGTCAAATGAATTAAAACCTTTTTTTACAGAAAATTATTTACAAAAGTCACAAAAAAGACCGCTTTATATAGGCCAAACGTTACTATTGCTGAACAAGCTCTTTAACTTACAAAGCCGTCGTATACAGTTTTATTTAATTCTTGAATTTTCATACAAATAAAACATTAAATATGTAATTTTTTTTCAAAGTAGTAGTCATTGATGTTTCTTTTCAAGTTTTGTATACATTTTTAATTATTGTACAACTCGGGAAAATATCTAGTTTCAGTATATATATAATTTTTTTATTACTATATAAATCAGTTTTGGGGCTTCCGAAGGTAAATAAAATTAAAGGTAATTTTACACTTTTAATACGTAATTTTCGCATTTTTCAAATTAAATAACTTTAGGATCAACAAAAATATCACCCTAAATCGATATTTAAAAGTGTTAATATCAGTTATAAACAAAATAAATTACTTTTAAAGGTAAACTTATTATTTTTCTTCATATTATTTTATGAATTCTAAAAGAGCGTGGCAAAACGAAATTTAGATAAAAATAAAAGCTCGATCGTTTTTCTCATTTATGTTGCGAACGTCTTATTACAAAAACGTATCTGCAGCCTATATTGTACACGTTATTACGCACGGATGAAATAAAATTTGCCATCACATGGTGTCGTCGTAACGACAATGTTCTAAGATATTAAAATACTTTTATAGGATGCTTGTTTTTATTTTGTTTTCTTCTTTCTCTTAAAGTTCGGTACTAAAATGTAAGTGATAAGCTATGGATAAGTGAAAATATAAGTGATTTGTTATCTTTTGACTTTAATTATATAGTGTTAGAAAGTCAAAAGTCATTTCTTCAATCGTCAAATTTTATATACTGACCTCCGAGCGAGCGTTTCTATTTTATACGACAACAAATTTAACTATACATATTGCTTTATTTAATTCATTCATTTAATAAATGTAATCATTTGCATGATTTTGAACAATACAACTAAAAAAATGGTTGAAATAACTAGTAATGTTTGTAAATATATCAAAAACTTCAATTTACTTATAAAAAAATGGAAAAAGGCACTCTCATTTTTTTGACTCTTATTTACTCTTAAAACAGATACATTTGGAGCACTTTATTGATGCGGGTGTTCTCTTTTTCCAAAACGCAAAACGACATTTTTTTAACTTTTTCATCAAAATGTTCAAATAAACACTAAATCTAAATTCTACACTATATTTCACCTAACAGAAACAACAGATATAACATAAAGGAAACGTAAAAAGAAATAAAATATAACTATATTGTCATCTTCTAGCTTAATTAGTATAGTACATTTATAAAGTCGAAACCAGTCGTGGTGCAAGAGCAAAAAATGTGACTGTAAGTCACACTTTGTGCTTCTAGTGACTTATGGGTTCGATCCCCACTCGAGAAAATGAAATATATTTTTATATTATATTATCATTTCTTCAGTCAATACGCAATGCCTCCAGAAATCGGCGAAAAGCGGGGAACGGAGTGTCTTGTACGCAGGATATAGCGTGAGGCTGAAAAAAAAACCATGTATATAATAATATTTAACATATACATACGTTATACACATAAATTTCTTAAACTACCCATCTTTGCATCATAACATATACAAACTTGTTTGCATTGTATTGATATTATTAGGCTATTGTAACTTTGTCATATACTATATACGCCTATTCGATATACTATATCAACTTTATTTAACTTCCAAAATTTATTACATACTAACGATCCCCTCCCGGTTTCGCCCACGAAATCACTGAATATCATGTTAAAACAAAGTAATTATGATTATGAAACTATGTATATATATTCTTAAGAGGCATTATTACACATAGGATTCTTTTTATAAAAGAAATATATTTGAAAATAATATATCTTTTGGCTATAATTTGAAAATTAATTTTAGCGAGCAAATCCGCGTTTGAGACTCTAGTATTGAATAAGTGTGAATATTTTATTCATATACATATCTCGAGAATATTTAAAATCAAAATTCAGTGACATAAAATGAGCTGCGTACGCTGCATACAACATTGCGGCTATATCCTCTGGAGTGTACCTCGTTCTCTGCATCATACAGGGTGTAGTTTAAACCATTCGCTATAAAGTCAAGTTAAAGCCTCAAGATTGTTCTAGAACGCTATACGGCTGGGTGCAATTTCTCTAAACCTTTTTAGAATTGTCAAAAGACTTCGCTTTTATGCGCAGTTATAAAGAAAAATGTAGTGACTCTTTATTCCGGTTTTATGCTTATTGACAGAAGTCACTGTATGCGACTTGTTAAAAATGTTTAAGCCTCAAATAAAGCACCAAAGTTACTCGTTAATGCAAAAAGTAAGATTTACAATTTGAAAATTTTGAATCCCATTCTTTAGTAACCGATGGTAGACATAATACTACTGTGCTTTGAAAAAAAAGATGTAATTCTAATTTTGTATGCTTATAGAATCAAACATCAATTTGGATGAAAAAAAAAACGAAATAAAATATTTTTTCTCAAGTCAGCCCTGGCTTTATCAGATTGTCTGTTACCGGTAAAGAAAAGCTAGGAGTAACTTTTCTATTTTCATTACGATTAAGAGATTTTTGTGAGAATTTTTCGTCACTCTTTGATGAAGCTGAGGCCGCAATCTTGTTTTTTCTTTGTAAGACTTGGAAATAAGGCTTTAACTTCTAACGCAACTAAGTATTCATACTCTTTGCAAGCAGTATGAATACTTACTTGTTTATTTTGGAATCCTTTTGCAAGTAAATATTTGTACTACTCTGTGCTCCTCATATTCATTCGAAACTTCAAAAAAAACTTTTAACTGTTTATTATAAAATAATCACTGGATTATTTACACATTTCGAAATTTTTAGTGTTTACTTTTTCCTTTTATAATTTTTACTTTGTAAAATAACCTTCTTAAAATTTGTTCAAATTGCAGGAGAATTCTTGTTTAAGCAAATTCTAAGCCAATCACAGAATCATACTTGCAGTAAAATATACAACCGATAAACATTAATATTTATCTTTATTGCACTTATTTAAAAGCTAGCTAGCTAGCTTCGAGGCCAGTCGTGGTGCGGGGGCACAAAGCCGACTGGTTTTGGATTCGATCCTCACTCGAGGAAATGAAATATTACTTAAATTTATATTTCCATTTCTTTTCGCTGGTGTCGAGGTAAAGCGCGGCCGCTGCCTCTAGAATTCCGTAGAAAGTGGGGAACACAGTGTCTTAACACTAGGTTCCCTCTGCCTACCCTGCTGTTTGCGGGATACAGCGTGAAGCTGATTTAAAGCTAAGCTAAGCTATCAACTCAGTCAATTGTTAGTAAATCATCAATGAATAGTCATAAGAAATCTTACTTATTAATTTTGACTCACTGCGCCAAACTTTTCTTGGCATTTTTTTTGTCCATCTCATATATATTTTTTACTCTTATCAGACAAATTTTATTCTATTTAAAATTTTGTGAAGAATTGTGGCTTTTGGAAATTGATGCATTCTTGAGTAAAATCTGATTCTTAATAATTTTAGTACACAATAAGATCAGGAAGTTTATCGTACGTTACACATTATGCAGAGTAGATTTTTTCTAAAATTGAGCTGCTGAATTCCGTATTATAAAAATGGTAAATATTTTTTTATTCCAGATAAATGGTTAAAATAATTAAAAAACCGGTACCGTAAGTTATTATAATAAACCTAAGCATATGTTTTGCAAAAGAAAGTAGTTATTTGTCGCTGTAATTATAAAAATCTCATTATCAATAGTCGAGTAGAAACCTTGGAATTTATGTTATAAATATAAAAAACCCTAGAATGGATGATATCGTCCAAATGATATCGTTATCTCTAATTAAAATTAGAGAATACAGAGAGTTGATATCAATAATGTAAAGTCTTCTAGACTTTCTCTAAGGATAAGCATTCCACAAGGATATATTCTGGGTCCTCTTTTATTTCTCCTTTATATTAACGATACACATTTGTATGTGAAGAACATATGTGATATGGTGCTATTCGCAGATGATATCCCTTTAACGTGTAAGATTGACAGAAGAAAATAAACTATTACGAAATTAATATCGCATTGTCGCACATTTTTCTTTGGCTTAACTTTAATAATCTCATGTCAACTTTATTTTACTTTTAATATCTGTGAGAATTTACACGTTTTTTAATTAATTATAATTTGAACATTTAAATACATCGTGGACCTTTTGCTTTTAAAACGCTAAGGTAAGAAATATTTTTAGTTGTACATGTTTCATACTAAAAATATAAAGTACATTATAATTAACACGACATGAAGTTGAAGGAATTAGTGATAACCTACAATATTTCCACAATTCGCTTATGTGCCTTTGAAAATGTGTAGGAAGGCTAGTATTAGGTAAATCTATTTCTATGAATGTTCTTACAAGTCAAAAATTCTCTTATTTTAATTTGGAACGAATAATTAACATAAAATTGTTCTAGTAAAAAGGGACATTTTCAATAATAAATTCTGTAATTTTTTGTGGTAATATAACTTTAAATTTCTTAAAAAAAATGTTTATTAGATATTTAGTTAAATTTTTAATTACTAAAAATAATTATGGAAATAGTATGTATAAAATGGTGAAAGCAATAAAAATCTTTGAATTACAGATAACACATTAGTTTTAAGTAAATAATTTGATTTTTGCTACGCGACCTATTTTGTGTTTCGCTCTTAAAAGCCCTTTCTAGAAAGGACTTTGAATATTTTATATTAAATGCATATTTTATTCAATTGCAACCATTTTTATATTTACAATGTATTATAATGTCACTTTTCACATTATAATCTTTTAAAATATGCAAAAGATTTTAATGATTTTCACGCGGGCGAAGCCGCGAATGTTCTTTTACTATACCTATTATGGTAGTATGTAATATTTAGATACTTATAAATTGCTAATTAATAATAACAGAAGAAAACTAATCAAGCTCCTAAATTCCCATTATCAAACGAATCCAGACACAACTTGTATACCTTTCTCAATTTAGAAGTCCATCTTCAGTCTCGAAATGATTTTTTTTATGGTGTATTACATTATCATTACAAATTAAGCTCTTTCATTTGATACCTTGATTTGGTGGGTTGTTTAAAAATTTGTAATCCGCAATTTGGTTGAGGCGGCCATTTTAAATTAATAAAAAATCTAATCAAATCAGCTTCACGCTGTATCCCGCACACAGTAGGGTAGGCAGAGGGAACCTAGTATTAAGACACTTCCCCACTTTCTGTCAGATTCTGAAGGGCTTGCGTGTTGAATGGCAGAACTCAACGCCTCTCTTTGCCGCGACACCAGAGCTAAGAAATGGAAATATAAATTTTAATTAAATATTTCATCTCCTCTAGTGCAGATCGAACCCACAACCAGTCGGTTTTACAGTCACATTTTGTGCCACTGCGCCACGACTGGCCTCTTATATGTAAATAATAATATTATTCTTTATATATAAATTGATTGTCAGTAGAACTGAAGTTGTAATCCAAATATCAGCTCAATCGGACACTGGGAAGTGGGTCAAATTGAGCTTGTAAGATTTAATACACTAACTAGCTGACACGGCAAGTTAAATAAAAAAAGATTGTAAAAATGAAAAGAAATTATGTTTAAAGCAGACTTTTTTTCAGCTGTTGTTAAAATGAAATATATTTTAAGTAAAAAAAATATTCCTCTTCTCTACAATCCTGTCGCGACTCGCGGATGCATTCTGAGTTCCTTCCTGTCCTCAAGCGAAACATTGAACTAGATTCGCATATGAAACGTAAACACAATGGAAATTATAAAATCTTTTACTATTTAATCATATTTTGAATTATATTACAATATAAGATATATTAAATAAGATTGCGAATAGAGTAGATATAATATTTATTAAGTAGTTATGGATTTTTTTATGTTACCAATAAAAATTATATTTGATTGAACGGTTTATTGTGTTTTAAGTAGGCTAATTTGATATTATAAAATTATTAAAGATGCTGTCGTAGCGCAGAGGCACTAACGTGTGACTGTAAAGGCGACGGTTGTAGATTCGATTCCCTCTCCGAGTGGGGAACGGAGTGCCTTAACACTAGGTTCCCTATAAAGTAAAGTCCAAAATATTATTAAATATGTTAAATTGTTCTTTATTAAAGTATTTCCACTGTGAATATTCTGTTAATATTTTATATAAAATATATAGACAACATTACTTATTAATGTTTCAGTTATTCAGAATTCAAAACAACAAGAATAGTTCACGTATTTTCTTTGAACCGATTTCAATATGAAGCTTTGTGGTTTCATCACAACTTTCGAACGTATTGTCATCAATGCAGATTACTGTTGCTTATAAAGGATTGTGCTCGAAGTTGACGAAGTATTTCAATATTACTTGTGGAAAGATTAATACGATCTAGCAAAAGGAATATCAAGAAAATCATGAGTTTTTAAATCGAAAACCAAAGAAGTGGGGAAAGTAAATTAATTTTGTTTCCTAAAAATGTGTGTGAATAAGAATAATTATGTTCTTATTTTATTTTATGAATTCTAAATTATTACAACTGGATTTCTATATAAATAGTTATAATAAATATTGAAAATTATAAATCGTCAATTTCGTTCGTTAGAGAAAAAGCTATCCGCGGCAACTCGCGTTAATTATTTCTTGCAAAGCGCGGTGTTGAGCTCTGCCACTTAACACGCAATGCCTTCAGAATTCGGCAGAAAGTGGGGAACGAAGTGTCTTAAACTAAGTTCCCTCTGCCTTACCTTACCTTACCGAAGCTGATTTATATTATCTCTATACGTAAAACCGTATAGTTTTTAAGATTATTGGTGTAACTCAATTTTTTTTTTTTAATTACTAATATCAATAAAACATACAAAAAAAACGATAAATGTATAGTTAATGTTTATAAATTAAATATAGATAAGCAATAACAACAATTTATAACCCATTAAGTAATTTAAGGCGTACTGAGTTGTGAGGCTATGAGGTTGTAATGATTAATAAATGTGACAGTAATGTGTTCTATTTGATGAAATACGAGTACACGATATATATTATATATATTTACATGTAAATATATCATATCATATATCAGCTTCACGCTGTATCCCGCACACTGCAGGGTAGGCAGAGGGAACCTAGTGTTAAGACACTCTGTTCCCTACTTTCTACGGAACTCTGGAGGCATTGTGTGGCAGAATTCAACGCCGCGCTTTGCCTCGACACCAGAGCGAAGAAATGGAAATATAAATTTAAGTAAATTTTTAACTTCCTCGAGTGAGGATCGAACCCACAACCAGTCGGTTTTACAGTCACACTTTGTGCCCCTGCGCCACGACCTACCTCAAATATATATTGTATTTATAATAATAGATATCATATTATGTTGTAAAAATGTTCTAAAAATAGATATTTTTTATAAAATAATTTTAGAGGCCAGTTCACGGGGAAGAGGCACTATTGTGTGACTGGTTGTGTGTTAGTTCACTATTCGAGAAAATTAAATATTTATTTAAATTTATATTTTCATTTCTTCGCTCTAGTCTCCAGGCAAAGCTCGGTGGTGAGTTCCGCCACTCAATATGCAATGTCTCCGGAATTCGGCGAAAAATGGTCAGCGGAGTGTCTTAATTTTAGGTTCCCTCTGCCAAATGAGGACGGCGGAATGTGAAATTTAGCAAACTTTTCCGCTACAGCACATTTTATATAGAGAAAGTGTGCAGTATACTAATATATTTTTAAAACAATGCACGAAATATATCATAGTAATAAAAATAAATATAACACACACACAACCAAGTTTAACATATACGTTTTGTAAGTGACATCTACGTTGCTATGGCAACGCGTATTGTACGCGTCAGTTGGTTCCCCAGTATAAATAAATATGTGAATGGTGACAGTTAGTGGTACACAAGTGGACGTATAATTTAGATGCCCTAAAAATTTTAATTAAATGTGAAAATTAAAAAAAAACGAAACGAGGCGAACTGAAAAAGTGTTTTTGGTGATCTTGTTACAGCAAATTCTGTTAGAATTTTTCAAGCACTATAAATATGTCGAGTGTTTAATGTATGAAAATATTTCATGTAACGTATGTTTGTTCATTAATTATATTTTTATTTATTTTGCAATTTCGTATATTAAAATGAACGTAATGTTTTTTTATTATTACTGACAAGTGCAGGTACTTTTATTTTGGCCTTTCTTTTTTTAGTTTATTAGCAATTCAGGAAGAGTTTTTGGCAATGGCAACCTGGGAATCTAGGTTTAAGATACTCCGTTTCCATTATACCACTTCAGTTCCCCATTTTCCGCCGAATTCTGGAAGCATTGCGTGTTGAGTGGCGGAACTCAACGACGCGCTCTATCTCGTTACTAGAGCGAGGATATAAATGAAAATATGAAATATTTCATTGCCTCGAATAGGAATCGAACCCACAACTTGTCGCATTTATAGGTGCATCGAATTTGGTTAAAAAATATATACTTATTTAGATTATTACAAAAGAAATAGTCAACGATAGTAAGTAGTAGAGCAAATATTTTTTTATTTATTTATTTATTTATTTATTTATTTAGGACAACTAACAAAACATACACTCAATCGAATATTACAATCATGTCTTAAAACTATTGGCTTAGTGTTGTTTTACTTATAAGCTGCCACGGCATGATTAGGGACAGTTTCATATACTAAAATTAATTACTTACATAACTATTATTGTCTCTTATGTAACAAGAAAAAAAGAAACTTAATAGAATCTATATATAGGTACATGTAATAAAAAATACAATATTTAAGAAATAACATACAGAAACGTGATCGAGATAGGACGATATCTAAGTATCAAGACGGAGAAGAGCGCAGGAGTGCAATAACTCTAGTTTTGAATACTTCAAGGCTATTTGAAAAGATATCAATACTAGCATCAGGTTGTTTTGTCATCCTGTTATACCCGTCAGCTAGTCTATTTATTGTACCGTTAAGGCCCAATTTAGTTTTTGAAATCTTGGTTAAAAATAAAATATATTTACTTGCACGGGGTAACCTTAAAGGCGCATTTATATTTAGTTTCTCAACAAGAAGAGGGCAGTCTAACTTGCCGTTAACCAAATTATATAGCAAAACCTGATCTAACAACTGTCTCCGATCGGACAAACTAATAAGGTTAAAATATTTTAAGCGGCTTTGATACGTAGGCAACAGCTTAGCTTTATTGCAGTTGTACGAAAGATGCCATAGGAAACGCTTTTGGATCCTCTCAATACGCTGGATATGAACATCATTTATGAGATTAGTAATAAAAAAAATTGACAAGCACAGTTACCCAAAACCATATATAATAAATTAATAAAAAATAATTAAATAACAACAAATTGTCCGCACTATGCATCATAACTTTATTAACATATCCACGTGGCCGTGGCGCACTATCTGTTATTAATGAGTGAGAGAGAAATGAGAGAGAAAAAGTTTACCTTCTAAGGTTAATGTGGAAAGTTTATTTTTTATTTATAAAACAAAGTAAGTATATGATATGTCGAATACATAGTTGTCAATTTCCTGAACTATTACTGTAATGTGATCGTTAACGCGAGTTTAAAAGGAACCTGCAGCTCCTCTTGTGTCACACGGTGTCGTTCTTGGCGGAGATTACTTACCGTCAGGTGACTCGTACACTCGTTTGCCTCGTATTTTCCATATAAAAGGGCATCATAAACCTACACTTGAACCGGATGTACCAGGGACTGAACAGGACTGAACTATGAGCTGCAACGCAAAAGGCGATGAATCCGTGGAATGCTAAGTTATTTTTTTTTCGAGATATAGAGTAGACAAAGAGAACCTAGTGTTAAGACACTCCTGTACCCATTTTCCATAGAATCCTGAAGGAATTGCGTGTTGAGTGGCGGAACTCAATATTGCGCTTTGCCTCGACACCAGAATAAGAAATTACAATCTTAAATATTTGATTTCATCAAGTGGGAATGGATCCGCAGCCTGTAGTGTTAACAGTTACACGCTCGTATGTTTCTGCATTAACACTGGTCTCAATCTACCTAATCATTTTCTCCCATTTTTATACAACAATTACACAAAAATCGGAGATCGGAGTGTCTTAGCACTAGGTCAAATTTATGTAATATCTAATAATATATTATATTAATATTAACATTTAATAATATACGATTATATTAATACGATATTAATATTAATATTTAATAATATATTATATTAATATTCATTATATACGATTAATAAATATCCTAGTACATATATACGTACGTACATACAAATGTTCAACTAATAGAAAAAAAAACATTTTTTCATACATTTGATCCACATAGATCGTAACACGGTTCACGAAGTACGCTAATGGCTCTGTCTACATCTCGAAGGCCCCGCAGCTGTTTCAAAAGCAAACTAAATTAACCTCTACTCGATGGGTACACAAATTATGATTAATAACAACGATATCGAATTAGTTCGTGTATTAAGATACGCATCATCCACTGGTGTAATAGAGTAATTATAAAATATATATTTAGCTAGCGCCGCCCTCGCGGCTTCGCCCGCTTGAATTATATATTATTTTTTCAGCTTCACGCAGTATCCTGCACACAGCAGGGTAGGCCGTGGCAACCTAGTTAAGTTAAGACACGCTTCCCCACTTTCCGCCAATTTCTGGAGGCATTGCGTGTTGAGTGGCGGGAACTCAACAGTCGATTTACAGGCACACTTTGTGCCCCTGCGCGACAACTGCCCTCAATATATAAATATTATATAAATTATATGAATATTTTACTAATATGCAGTACTTTGGTTCTCTAATAATAATATTATTTAAAAAACAATATATATGACTATATTGAAACGTAAAGTTACAGCTATTTCAATAAAACAGTTGTATAAAGCAATTTTGTCGAATAAACTTTCTTTAAAATAGTATAACTTTTTTATTTATAAATCGTTTGAAACACAACGAAATGTCAAGGGTCGTTTCCAAAAAGACAATAGTATAAGCTGCTTTTAAATCGGTTAAACTGTTTTTGAGAATATCGTAATTATGTGCAGTCAAACATATACATACTTTAGTATATTTTTATGCAAATTTTCAAAAGAATTATGTTCATATCTTAAATGTAGAGATAATTTATAAAATATTTCATGTCCTCGAGTGAGGATCAAACCCAAAACCTCTCTCGCTTGACTGGCCCTTAAAATGTTTGTACAATCAAATATTAGTATGTACATATACAAAAATAAACAATATAACTATAAAATATTTCCCAATAGAACAACCTAAGTGATGTTCCTTTCAACAACCAATTAATAAAAGCTATAAAATATTTATCACAATTTACATTCGTAAATTATAATTATGACTTACCAAGGGAAACTTGGTGCACCTCATCAGATCTCGTTCCGTAGTTAACGTGTTGATTGCGTTGTCCTGTGAACAGAATATATTCTTTGTTACTTTTGAATTTATAGTTTTTAATCAGTTTCACGCTGTATCCCGCACACAGAAGAATAGGCGGATAGATCCTAGTGTTAAGACACTCCGTTCCCCATTTTCCGTCGAATTCTGGAGGCATTTCGTATTGAGTAGCGGAACTCAACGCATTGCTTTGCCGCGGCACCAGAGCGAGAAATATAAATTTAAATAAGTGTTTCATTTCCTCGAGTGGAGATCGAACCCACAATCAGTCTCATTTTCATTTACACACTGATATCCCTGCGCCACGACTGTCCTCATATTATGTTTTTTTTAAATATTTATAATAGGGATCCGCCTACGGCTTAGTCTTCTTGCACTATACAGTTATTTTTTAATAAGCTAAAAAAATTCCGGGTATACTTGCAGGGATCCCTTTTTAAATATCTTGAGGTTACATAATTGTTATTTTAATAATAATTTTTGAGTGTTTAGGAAAAAAACATAACGCAAAATAATAAAAATAAAGTAACTCTGAGCATTGCTATCTAAGATCGGTATCTGTAGTTATTATGTTTTTAACATTTTTAAAGTGTTATTCCACACTTAGGAGAGAAAATTACTTATTTAGATGACAAAAAATTTAAAGTAGCAGGACTCGAAGCGGCCATAAAAAAAAATCACCACGGAAACTTATAAATGAATAATAATAAAATATAAAAATTTTAATATTAAAATTTTATATTTTTAGAATTTTAGAATTTTATAGTTTAGAATATTTAAATAAAAAAATAAATCAGCATCACGCTATATCCTGCACATAACAGGATAGGCAAAGGGAACCTAGTGGTTAGATACTCCGTTCCCCCACTTAAAGTATATTTAATTTAGAAATATTCTATCCATCAGCTTCACGCGGTATCTTGAAACATAACATAGTAAGGATGGCAGAGTCCTACATTACGTTCTTATTAAGATACATCCGTTCCCCACTTTCCGCTGAATTCTAGACGTATTGCGTGTGAAGTGGCAGAACTCAACGTCGCGTTTCGCCTCATTACCAGGGCGAGGAAACGAAAATATTAGGTACACATTTCATTTTCTCACGTGGGAACCGAACGCGTAACTTGTTGCGTTTACTTGTACCTCTCTACTGTACCTCTGCGCCTCTACAGGTTTCAAAAATAATCAGCGACTAATATATGTATACTACTAATATATAATTAATTTCAGTGTCACTTGTTCAAATTAGACGCCATTTCAAATAGCTTGGCCGCCTTGAAACCATATCGGTACACTATCGAGGCGAGGTCGTCGTGCGGTTACATTCCATTTAACTTCAAAACCCACCCCATCTTTATACCCTAACAAGGGTGTTTATTAATTTAATTATACCCAGATGATTCCAGTAGATGCAAGTTAATGTATGTCGTCAATTTGCGTGTAATACATATTATTATTATTATATAATATGACTATCGTTAACGAAAAATATATCATATAATATTCTTTTAAAAATAAAATAAATAAATCAGCTTCACGCTGTATCCCGCACACAGCAGGGTAGGCAGAGGGAACCTAGTGTTAATACACTCCGTTCCCCACTTTCTGCCGAATTCTAGAGGAATTGCGTGTTGAGTGGTAGAACTCAACGCCGCACTTTGCCTCGACACCAGAGCGAAGAAATGGAAATATAAATTTAAGTTGATATTTCATTTCCTCGAGTGGCGATCGAACCCACAACCAGTCGGTTTTACAGTCACACTTTATGCACCTGCGCCACGACTGACCTCAATATTATTTTATATGTAATTATTGGATAAATAACTTAAAGGTATATTACATGAATATTATATATATAATAACATGATGAAATGAATTGTAAAATGGGTATAATACTTAAAAATAACTAGAATAGGTAGTTATTTTTATTATTTTTATGCATATTACGCATATAAAATAGTGGACAGAGAACTCAGTATGAGGGCACTATATCCTCGACCAGGTATTGGTTCCGTACCTCTAAATGTAAAAATATGATATATAGGATCACTTTGTTGTTCCTCTGTCCGTTTTTAAGATCATTATCTCGAGATCACGTGGAAGTATTATGCTAAAATTTATATCAAATATTTTCAGATCTATAGTCCCTTGAAGCGCAGAAAAATCATACTTCTCAGATAATGCGATCAAAAGATACAAGCATTTATGCATCGTTTTTGCTGCATTTTTTTTGCAATTCGCCGCGTAATCAAAAAATATAGGGTACTTCCTGTCATTTATGAAATTCGGCACGAACAGAGACCTTACATACAGATAAAAAATATGTAAAGTAAAAATTTATAGCTATATTATAGAAAAAAATCATTACAAATTTATATTTGAACTTAATTACATATCTACAAAATGAATGCATATGGGCATTTACATTTTGTAAGAAATTAAAACAGCAAACTTAAATTTATCATTTATTATTTGTACTTCCCATTTACTTACAATTCTCAAATTCGTAAGGAAGCCTCGATGGGAGTGTCTGACTCGCACTTAATCGGTTTTTTTACATTATGCCGATTTCAGAAATATATTATGTTAAAACACTTCGTTCCTATTAAGGCACTTGTCGAATTCTGGAAACATTGCGAGTTGAGAATGAAAATATTTCACTTCCCCAAATGGGTGTCGAACCTACAACCTACCCCATTAGGCTCACGCTTATACCCATGCACCGCAATTAGTCTTAATTTAAACCAAAATTCATAAATAAATATTTGTCATATTCAGTACAAAACTAAAACGAGACACTGACACCTTCGAAACAGTAGTTCAATTGGCCAAAATATAAATGGTTTGTATTTAGTTAGTCGTTTACAATGTGACTGGCGTGTGGCGTTCAAAACGTCCTCGTCGAGTTTTTGAAGTTATAAATCGTTGTAACACAGTTATATATGAGTAGTGTATATTGAAGCTGGTACAAGCTTTGTTTAGAGTGAAGCTGTAGGAATATATTGTATGACGATTATGTAAATGGAAAATTTTATATTATGAAGTACATCGTCTGCGGAATAGAGTTCTTGAAAAGTTAAAGTGGGCAATGGAGTGTCTTAACACTAGGTTCCCTTTATATCATATCTGTATATATGATATCTAGTCACAGTTTCAGAGTTTCATTCTTAAATTGCATCAGTAGTATTACTTAAGTCAAGATTTTAATGTGTATTTGCCTGTATAGTACATGTCTCTCTCTTCAACAAGGGTACAATGATGAAAATAAAACTACAGAAAAAAATACTAAAAGCAAAAAAATCTATTGTAAAGTTATTATACGTGTTATACACTACGTTCTTTTTAAACCTTAGTTATTGAGATTAATGTTTAACTTTAAAACGATTAAGAATGTTTTTATTTTCAGTTCTTTATGAGTTCAATTTTGTAATTAAAAAGTTTTATGTTATATGTTGAGTACTAATATTTTAAGGAACCAAATATTTTAACAGCTGTTCAACTTTCTGTGAGGCCAGTCGTGGCGCAGCGCCACGAAGTGTGACTGTAAAACCGACTGGTTGTGGATTCGATTCCCACTCGAGGATATGAAATATTTACTTAAATTTATATTTCCATTTCTTCGCTCTGTTGTCAAGGTTATCACGGCGTTGAGTTCTGCCACTCAACACGCAATGCCTCCAGAATTTGGCAGAAAGTGGGGAACGGAGTGTCTTAACACTAGATTCCCTCTGCCTTCCCTGCTGTGTGCGGGATACAGCGTGAAGCTGTTTTGCTTTGATTTTGATTTTCAACTTTTTTGGTCGATCAACGCTTGAATATAATTCAAAATAGAACAATCACATATGAAAGTGAGAAGATATAAGAAAGAACAGCTGTAAAATTAGGAGTTTCTAAATAGGAAATTTAGAGAGTTCTTGAAGATAATTAAAAGATATGACTTTGAAGCTAATTGTTATTTTTATCATTTGATATTATCTAAGGAGTAATTGTAACGACGAGAACTGCAATTTGATTTACGTTACTCATTAATTAAATATTTTTCCTAAGCTATTTTCTTGACTTTTATTATTTATTCATCTGGTTCCTAAAATATCTATTAAATAGATTAAAATTTAATTCTAATGTATACTGAGGCCAGTCGTGGCGCAGCGGCACGAAATGTGACTGTAAAACCGACTGGTTGTGGATTCGATCCCCACTCGAGGAGATGAAATATTTACTTAAATTTATATTTCCATTTCTTCGCTCTGGTGTCGAGGTTAAGCACGGCGTTGAGTTCTGCCACTCAACACGCAATGCCTCCAGAATTCGGCAGAAAGTGGGGAACGGAGTGTCTTAGCACTAGGTTCCCTCTGCCTTCCCTGCTGTGTGCGGGATACAGCGTGAAGCTGATTTGATTTTGATTGATGTATACTAAAGTATGTTTCATTATGTATATCTTGACCAGTGCCATTTGCTAGTATATTATTTACTAGTTAACGCTGTTGCGAATTCTGTCTGTTTGTTTGTCGACCGTTCCAGAAGCTTACCGAACAAATATAGCCTACATTGTGTATCAAGTTATATTCTATTAAAATGTCAAAAGGTTACTTTACACTGAATTATTATATAATTTAATTCTCATCATATTTTAGTATATGAGATGGCCAATCATGTAAAAGGTTGCGGGTTCGACTCGCAATCGAGGAAATTAAATATTAAATATTTTTATTTTCTTGTTCTGGTAATGACGCAAAACTCGGCATTAAGTTCCGACACTCAACACGTAATGCCTTTATAATTAAATGGAAAGTGGGGAACGGGAGTCATTTAACGATCGTGTCTTAACTAACACTAGGTTCCCAGGTTCAGTCTACCTACTATGATATACTATGATATAATGATTTATAATTGTTGTCAAAACAAAATGCTGACAAACAATAAAAATTTTCTGATTTCTTATTTCCTTTACACCGATTGTAGCGCAATCTGGCGAGTCAAACAACTTTAAACCATTAAAAACTGTGAAACCGCCAACTTTTATCTTTATTTAGTTATATACGAGGATTACTATATACGTAATATTTTTGTTTTTCATTTTCACTCATTTTTTAACCTTCTTAAAACATTTATTTACAATTATATTTTATGTACTTTCCTTGTACTGCAACAACCAAGATATATTGTATTTTTTTGTTATAGTTGTTGTTGCAGTACAGGATAGACTTTGATCTAGACGAGCGATAGCGCGTAGCCAAGTTCAGTGAGACAGAACTGGCGAGCAGCACCGTGTGTAATTTTACACGAACCTTTTGAAGTAACTTTTTTCGTAACTCAAAAACTATTCCACATTAACCTGTCAAGTGTGTGAATGTAAAAGAAACTGATTATGGTTTCTTCGATCTGTGGTCAAGGAAAACCGTGGCGTTAAGTTCCGTTACTCAACACGCGATGCCTCAAAAATTCGGCGAAAATGGGGAACGAAGTATCTTAACCCTAGGCTCCCTCTGCCTATTCTGCTGTGTGCGGGATATAACGTGAAGATGATTTTTTTCATTAAATTATTATTTCAATATTTAGTAGACATCAGTAGTGACAGATTATTTTACTTATAAAAGTTACTGTCGACTGTACTTCACTCGAATGAAGAAGAGGGAATGTAAAAAACATCTAAAAGAATTTTTGCATAGCAAAAAATAAACTCGACTAGTAAATGTTCAGTGGTATCAGGTAGCGGTGGCTGAGTTGACAGACTCATTAACAACATTATAGTTTTTCACAGAATCTGAGAAACAAGAATCAATAGCGACTCTTGGGGGGGAGGAGTTGAAGTACTGTGGAAACTATCTATATTTGATGAGTTCATTGATGACGTAGAAAAAAAATACAGTCACTACAAAAAACATAATATAAATAATACAAAAAAAAATAGCCTAAAAATCACAAAAAAATCTGGTTCGTCTGTTCCTGTTCGTTTTAAATGTGAAAAAAAAATATTATAAGTAAACATATTATTTAATTTTACGAAGGTCCCCACTTGATAAATTTAAATTTGTTATGGAGTTATCCAATTTCTAAAGTTTGTTTTTGGATCAAGGATGTTGACCACTAAATAAAATTTTTGATGAATTTACCAGTATGTAAATTACTCTAGTGTCTACAAGAGGCTTGATAGTTTTGTGTATAGTTTGTTAATTTACAAATAAATTGTAAAATTTGTAGAATATCCAAGCTATTATATTTTTTTTTAGTATAGTACTACCCATTCTCGACCGCGGTGCACGCATTCTTATTCTCAATTAATTATCATCATAAAAAAATATATTTACATCTTCTAAATGTAATATCAACTTTCCACTAAATCGAGTTCACTTTGTTATATCAAATTTATTGTCCAAGTCTATCCTAAAGCGTTGCAAATCTTGGTGAGAAACAAGATTTAAAATAAAATTATCTTTTTTACGATTTTTTCGTTTTTAGAACTCTTTCTATAACGTTTCGAAAATCCTCTGCCTACTATTCTTTGCGGAAAAAAAAACGTGAAGCTCACTTAAATGAAATAAATATATTTTGTTTTATTAGTTTTACATTAAAATAAAAGAGCGAAGATCGAACCGATACCGACTTACCATTTTTTAAGACACTGTTCCCAATCAGGCAATTCAGTTCCCCACTTTACGCCGAATTCTGGAGGCATTGCGTGTTGAGTAGCAGAACTCAACTCAATTATATACTTTAATTAGATACAGTTACATTAGTTTCATGATGAAAACCTGAAGTTATTAATTATTTCATCATATACTCCTATCTATTATGTATTTACGATTATTTCATATTGCAAAGTAAAAAAAAAAATACTTGTGTTTAACCCTGCTAAATGAAAATAACTAACAGTTACGTATGTAAGTAAGACACATGGCCCTGAGGTAACTCTGACCGTAAATAAATCCTTGTAAATTTATAAATTAAAAACTTTACTTACGCAACGTATTAAAAATTTAAAATAATAATATTATTTATTCATTTTGAAAACGTGGTCAAAGTGCTCAAAAATTATACGCTCGAACATCACGTCAACTGCTTGACCCATTTTTACGTAGTGTACATTTTCACTAATTACCTTTCTGGTATTATGATTTATAAAAATAATATTCTACATTAAATCTTTGAAATTTCTGCATGTTTTAAACGAGATTCTTTTAGAATACAGAAAAATATGGGAAAGTGTGTTTATCTTTTCCGTTTAAATTATTTATTATACATTTTTTTTTATTCAGGGAAGATTTATTAGGGAAATGGATATTGAGAATATTGCTGATTGCGAGTCGAACTCGCTACCTTCTACATAATTGGTCATCTCGTATACTAAAATATCAAGAGAATTAAATTATATAATAATTCAATATAAAGTAACCTTTTGACATTTTAATAGAATATAACTTGGTACACAATGTAGGCTGTATACGTTTATTTGTTCGGTAAGCTTCTGGAACGGTCGACAAACAAACAGACAGAATTAGCAACAGCGTTAACTAGTAAATAATATACTAGCAAATGCCACTGGTCAAGATATACATAATAAAACATAATTTAGTATACATTAGAATCAAAATCAAATCAGCTTCACGTTATATCCCGCACACTGCAGGGTAGGCAGAGGGAACCTAGTGTTAAGGCACTCCATTCCCCACTTTCTGCCGAATTCTGGACGCATTGCGTGTTGAGTGGCTCTTTTCTGATTGGTCCATTACTCGTTTTTTACTTGTGCAAAGCGGTGTCACAAAAATATATGTTAAATTTATGTAGCCGAAAATTTTATATTTACATCTATATATTTGACATTTAAACTAGTATATTTATTAGCTATCATATAATTGTATAAAGCCAGTCGTGGCGCAGGAGCACAAAGTGTGACTGTAAAACCGACTGGTTGTGGGTTCGATCCCCACTCGAGGAGATGAAATATTTACTTAAATTTATATTTCCATTTCTTCGCTCTGGTGTCGAGGTTAAGCGCGGCGTTGAGTTCTGCCACTCAACACGCAATGCCTCCAGAATCCGGCAGAAAGTGGGGAACGGAGTGTCTTAACACTAGGTTCCCTCTGCCTACCCTGCTGTGTGCGGGATACAGCGTGAAGCTAATTTTTTTTAATTTTTATCACTGTATTTATGCTGAAAACTCTAAAAAAATGCTTAAGTTCCTTTACAACCTTATGTCCAATAGCTAAAGAATGGTCCTTCCAGCAAGACTCGGCTGGGTAATAAAGCCCGATACACCCAATCTTGGTTACAAAGAAACGTTCCGGATTTCATCACCTTCACCAGCTTAAGACTGGCTTTTATCTACTCCTGAGCTAAATCACTGGATTATGACTTATGTTCAGTTTTTGAGAGTTAAGCTTGATATAAGCGCCATGAAAATTTGAAGTCCCTAAAACAATCCATACGATTGCCAGTGAAGAATTTTCTCATAGAATTAGGGCGTATTGATAACCTCAACGTTTAAAGGACTGTTTTGAAGTCAATTGAGATTACTTCGAATAAATTTTATATATTTAAAATTAAAACTAAATCGTGGTTCTATATTAATGTATATTTAATATACTGTAATAGTAATAAATTTTACGCACATTTTTTTTCTAACAATGTTTATAGCAAGACAAAGTATTTAAAATATTTTTCTTATTAAAGTCTGGTTGAACAAATTGCAGCGTTGCTTCACGGTCCCAGTAGAATAGATACTATATAACATAAATATTAGGACGAGAAATTCGCAAAAATATTAAAAGTTAAGTATTACGTAATATTATTTAACAGCTTCTTTTACCTTATATTTAACGAAGTAGAGTAAGATTCCAAGGCAAGCAAGCAAGCCTTACGTAATATATTAATATATTTTTATAACATACATTTTTTTTATAATTTTCAGAAAATAAATTTAATTTAAATGAAGTTGGTGAATTAATGTAAACCGACTGGTTGTGGGTTCGATCCCCACTCGAGGAGATGAAATATTTACTTAAATTTATATTTCCATTCCTTCGCTCTGGTGTCGAGGTTAAGCGCGGCGTTGAGTTCTGCCACTCAACACGCAATGCCTCCAGAATCCGGCAGAAAGTGGGGAAACATTTACATTCATGAATTTCATTTATAATAATTTCATTTATTATTTGATTTATTGATTTTCTGTCGATCAAACGCTAGAATAATAAACTTTGAATGTTTAGTTCTAATAATTATTAATTAAATTATAGTTCTTATCCTCACTGTAACACATCCTAACTGTAAAATGATACATTTAACTTATTTTTTAAAACCATATTTTAACATTGTATTTTGTAAGTATATGGAAATGTGCTATTTAATTTGTATAGTGTATTAGTGGCCTCGCTCGCTTGGACTATTCGATTATTTGTTGATAATAATAAGCAGCTTGTGGCGACCCCACGGATCTGATACTTCCAATGTGTATTTTATGTCCTATTCTTGGCTTGACTTTGTGGCGATCGCTCCACACGGCTTATTTTCATTTTGTTATTATATGCTGATTTTGCTTATTAATTCTAAATGTACGGGTGAAATGCAGCTGGGCGAGCCTCCACCAGCTCCCAGATAAAGACCTTTAAAAGTTTCCAACCCCGAAAACCGTGCAAACGTAACGTAATGCGGGGGGTACAGTGTGGCGATCGTATTCCACGCTTATTTTTATTTTGTTATTAAATGTTAGTTATTAATTCTAAATGTGCAAATGAAATCCAGCTGCGGATAACCATCGAAACGGCTCGCACTTGACCGTACAAATGACAGCTAATCCTTTGTTCTCGCGGAACCGGTCGCGACGCCACACAGTGGGACGCTCCCATACAAGAGCATCTCTACTAGAATAGACTTATCAATGGAATATATATTTTTAAACTTTTCATAGGAGTTTAAAATATCCAAAATTACCTTCAACAATACCCTTCAATATTTCCCATACTGCATATAGCAATATTTAGCGTTAGTTTCTTCATGAATTTCTTTAGTAACTATATTTATACGAGTATTATACTTTTTTAAAAAGGGCATTATCTTTTAATTAATAAAATAAAATTAGTTTTTAATAAATAATTATCTTTAAAAAGATATCTTTAATACCTATTAAGAACATACGTTACTTATAAAAAAATTAACGTAGCGCGATTTGAACCCGCACCTCTTTGGAAAAAAGTCCAAGCACAAAAAAACCGATCAACTAAATTTTACGTTTTTACACGTTTTCTTAATAAGTATTTTTCTTTTCTAAGTGTGGAATAATACTTTAAAAAGGTTTTTAGATTTTTAGAAGTGTTATAACATTAAACATTTTTAGATTTCCGTTTTCTCTATTGGAGTTTTCACTGTTGCCGCTGGCTGCGGCTACCGAGAAAACTATATTATTGTATACTACAACTATTCAAGAATTAGAGGAGAGAATACAATTTTGCGTATATTTGCGCCATTTTGATTTAGAGAAATAAAGCTACCACTTGGTAAAATCTCAATTTTTTATATTTCATGAATACTGCTTTTATTTTAAATAATTGGCATTCCATTATTACTATTTAGTTATTTTTTTGTTTTTTTTTAAAGTTTAAATAAAACTACCAGAGGGCTTATTTGAACATGGAAAATACTAATGTCTATTTTTGGAAGATAACGTTTATGTTTTGAATGATAACGTTTCTTGCGGTTATTCCAACTTTTTTATATTTTTTATTTCAAATTTTATATATATATATATTGGTTAATTAATTACACTCATTACAGAAATACAGATGAATGACCTTACAAAAGTAATGGAAAGAGAGGTCAACGAAAATTCTTTATAATTGTACAATTTATCTTTCAAATGATCTGTAACAACAACCGAGAATAAAAAAAATAATGAAGTTAAAAGACTAGTACAGAGACGTTTTCGTGAGGACCTCTGGTTGCATGTAAACACACCATGACAAAATATTGATAATAGCAATGATGGAATGTGATGTGATGTAATGTAATGTAACTTGTATAACATGCCTTCAGTGCATGAAATTCTTATGTATGGAGCTGAAATTATATAGAACGTTGCAATTCTTCCTATTGGGCAACTTGCTAAAGATGCTTAAGAAGCAAGAAATAAGGATTACAAAAGGTACAGGTTGTATCATAGTGTCGAAATATGCGTTTTTTGCGATAAAAGGACCATATCTTTTTTAAAGTAACGTTAGATATAAGTCTTTTGATAGAAAATCATGGGGCCGTAGATCTGAGTATATAGTTTGAATTTGAAATCGATATCTCCAAGTTCCTGAGATAAAAGGTCTTGACAGACAGACGAACAGGCAACAAAGTGATCTTATAAGGGTTTCTTTTCGGACAACAAAGTGATCTCATAAGGGTTTTCGTTTCGGTACGGAATCCTAAAAACATTTTTTACGAAGCTAAAGTCATAGAATAAATTCTTTATTTACGTCACTATAATTATTAATATTATTTTTTATTACATATCATACATCACTTTTTTTGTTTAAAAGCCTACATTTAGTATACTTAAGTTACTATTAATAATATATTATAATACTATTATAATTAATAATAATATTTTTAAATAAGTGTGTAGTCACTTATTTATGACGATTTCTAAATTTGATTTTTTTTTATTAAATTACTCATGACTTTTATTAATATTTCTTTAATGTCATTGATAGCAAATGTATTCTACTAAATATATATAAAATTTCAACACAAGACTTTGATGAAAATTAAATGAGCTACGGATTTATGAGATGAAGCGCGTCATTTGGTTCCCACTGTGCGCCGTCGGAGCTCACTCGCCGAGCTGTTAATACAGTGTCTTTGTCACTACTTGCGACAACCGCACGCTTGGTTTCGTTCCGCAGCTACTCGTAATTACGTAAATCCTATCGCTAATTACCCTTGCCTTATTTTTGAATTTTTTGCTTCTAATTTATATTATAATCCTCTCGTAATCTCCTCTTTTGTGCTTCCTTACTGTGTGCTTACTTTACTTCATGTTCTTTCCTTTTTATAATGTATTTTTCTTTATGAAACTACATGTTTTTTATTATTTATTCCCTTTACTTTATCTTAATGTACCGTAGCCTTTCTTTATCCTATACGTCCCTCAATTTCATTAGGCGACAGAATGCAGCGGAAAAATATCAAAGATCAAAGAGTGGAAGTGCTCAATTTGAGTAATAAATGATGTGCGTAATAACGGAAAAACTCGCTTACGAGTTCCTTGTGATGCAGAAACCTGTATTCACTTCTCTACATCATTAGCTGAGCACACTGGTGTTAAGCACATCCAATGGGAGGCGAGTATTTTTTTTTCAACTATTCAATTTGAGATATTGAAAAGGCGGTTGTCCGTCTATTTTAATAGCCCAGTTCTAAGTAACCAAACTTCATTCATAGATCTACCAAATTTAGTTATTTATACTATTTATAGCTCCTACTATATATCCGGTAAATATCTGTGGACAAAAATCTTTATCTAAAAATGGATCCCGTCTGATGCGTCACGTCACATTTTTATATTTTATTAGGTGTGTACGTGTTGTGGACCTGTGTCCTCGCGCAAACCTTCCCAAATACCTTAGAACCAGAAATCCTTGAGGAAAAAATATAGTAATAATATGTTTGCAAAACATTTTTAAATTTTTTGTACATAAATGTTGAAAGGAAATTACACTCCTTTGAAAAGCATCTTTAAAAAAACTTGTTAGACCCTTGATTGGACGCGTAAAGTTAATTTCGTGAGGGTCCCAATTTTTTACCAATTTCGAAAAAGTTAAATTCCAAACACGTTTGCTTTACAAAAATATGTAAATATAATATTATATTATACCATTGATTGTTAGCATAAATAACTTATAGTGTAGTAATAGGTGTCACTGTAATTACGAGGACGTCATTTGATATTGTTTCCATTATCGATTGTATTAAGTTAGTGTGCTGCGTCTTTTCCGGTGGATTTCCAATAAGCACAAACGACACAGCACTTGTGTTCATTACGTCCTAAGATTTTATCGAGACAACTTGTCATTAGAATTAATATTTAAATATTGTAACTACGAGTGTATCTATATGTAATTAGATTGTAGAATAAAGTCATTGTAAAAGTTGGATTTTGTGTCTGATTTGTTGGTTCGTCTGACATGAATAATTTAATCATCGTCTCAGCTATAAGATTTAGTTATATATATATACCTATGATTGTCACTTGTGTGGTTAAACGCTTTAATTTTACGAACTACAGATTCGAGCCCATACACGGCTATATTGCGAAACCTTAGTGGTTTCGATGTAACCCACTGTAACTTAGGTCAGGTTATTTCTAACATTTAGAATGTCTTATATTTATTTATATATTTATGTGTGGCATTGCGGGCGTAGCCGCAGATAAAAGCTAGTTTAATTTAATATTTTATGTAATCTTATCTCTTTTATAGCTTTACGTTATATCCCGCACAGGGAAGGCAGGGAACCTGGAAACCTGGTGTTAAGACACTCCGTTCTCATTAAGACACTTCCGTTTCTCACTTCCCTTCGACTTCTGTAGGCATTGGCTATTGAGTGGCGGAATTCAACGCCGCGCTTTGCTTTATTATCAGAGTTTGTGTTATATATAGAAAAAATAATAATATAGGTGCCTATTGTTATAAATAATGAATTTTTTTATACTTCTACGTTTTTCTTAGAAACAAAATATAAAATGCTAAGCGAAACCGATCTCGTGGTTTTCGTAAACAAGATATATATAAAAGGCATTTGACGTTTAGATATTTATAGCGTTGATTTCAAATCCCATCTCGACCGCGTCATTTGTACTCGTAATTCATGTTGCGTCACTTTTCACCCTCAACACAAAGAATCCTTAGAACAAAATATAGGTGAAATGCTGGCGTTTTGCTAAAGGAATTTCTGAAATGATTGCTTCATTCAAATTCTCAACTTCTATTTATAATTATTTTTTGCTTGGATATAAAAGTTCTGTAAGTTTTTGCACATATAAACTTTTGAATAAGAGACACTGTAACATATATTACAATTAATATTTAATAAAAATTTTAATATAGATTGTAATATATGTTTCAGTGATCTATGGTCTGATTGGCCCTATATAGGGCCCAGGTTTGGAGTTCGAAGTGCACCAGCCAAAAGATGACAACAGTACTTCTCATAGGGAGTACGATTCTCATCTCAGGGCTAGTGTATCCCATTACCAGTAGTATCAGCTGATGTACTCTAGTCCCCAGTATCATGAACTATTTAATCGCATACAACGAAGAGCTATCTATTTGAATCGTTGGGGTCCCAATAATCTGTGAAAACTTGACATTTTGACCTTGCGTAGAAACGTCTCCTCGCTCTGTACTGGGTACAGAGCACCACGAACTCACATATCATCTATAGTCTGGATACGCGGCACTCCACTATTGTCCGGTTTCATAGTAACTTCTTTCCTCGACTATCGACGAAAATATTTGCATTAAATATTTTACCCAGAATGCATCTTCTTTGCTTATGCCCCCAGTCATACTTATATAGTAAAGGCGTGAGCCACAACTTGTAGATATTAAAACGTAACTTGTAACTCGCGTCGCACCGAATAATAAAGATTCTAAAAAACCTAAACCTATTATTATCCGTTTCTTGTCAAGATATGTTAAAGACGATTTTTTAAGTAAGGCGAAGCAACAGAGAACCTTAAAAGCTAGTGACCTTGGTATTTCTGGAGTCCAATCGTCGATATTTTTCAACGACCACTTGACTACTGTTAATAAAACTTTGTTACATCTTACTAAGAATAAAGCAAAGGAATTTAACTATAAATTCGTTTGGGTTAAGAATTGTTGTATAATGATAAGAATGTCTGAGTCTAGTCCTGTTTTACATATAAATAACAATTCAGATTTATTCAAAATAAAATAGGAGCTATTATTGTTTATGTTATATTTATTTATAATTTTATTGTTATTTGTATATTAATTTGTTATTTGTTATTTTTGTTATTATGTTTTATCTTTCATGTTTTAAATATGATTTCGAAGGGTTTTATAGTGCACCTGACCTTGATAATTTATTATAGTTTTCCTGGGGGAATGAATTTAATCATTATTTTAATTTCAACTCATTTTGAATTTATGTTCTTTACAACAATGCTAGGTATGTATTATTATTATGACTTTACATTGATTTCTCACAATTTGGTTCTGAATTAAAAGTCTATTATCAGAATGTACGAGGTTTACGAACTAAGACAAACATAGTTTTTAGGCAGGTTCTTTGTTATGATTATGATATTTTATGTTTTTCAGAGACCTGGTTACATTCGGGTATATTTGATTTGGAGTTGTTTGACGAGCGGTATTATGTTTATAGGAGCGATCGTAACTATACAATTAGGGGAGATACAATGGGTGGAGGTGTTTTGATTGCCATTAAACGGGAATTGAAAGTCACCAGTGTTGAATGCATCCCGTCAACAGACTCAATAGCCGATATTATTCGTGTCTCTATTTCTTTTGAGCTATATTCAAGGTGTAATATATATTGCTGCTATTTTCCTCAATGTCCTGGTCATAAAGATATTTTGTCAAGTTTTTACGAGTACATCTCAGATGAAGTTCTTTCGTACCCTGATGATTACTTTCTTGTACTGGGTGACTTTAATATACCTAACGCTGAGTGGACAACTGCCAGTCAGGGGGATTTAACCTTGACTGGAGATTTTTCATCTGATATTGTTAATGAGCTGGCTAATTTTCTTTCTTTTAATAACTTTAGACAATATAACAAGTTTAAAAATGTTAATAGTCGTATTTTAGATCTTTTAATTACAAATATAACATGTAAAGTGGGCCTAGTTTCTAATCCGGTCGTTAAGGAGGACATGCACCACCCAGCTTTTGAATTCATTGTTGAAACATTACGAGCGAAGTCATCTGGAGGTCAGTCACATTCGATTAAATTATATAGGGAAGCCGATTATGAAGCAATTAATGAATGTCTTTCTCGAGTGGATTGGGAATCTCAATTAAATGGTGACAGTATTGATGTGTCTGTAGCAAATTTTTATAAGATTTTACATGGCATTATCGATATGCATGTTCCTACTAAGAACACTAAGCTTAATATTAAGTACCCGCTTTGGTATAATCGTGCATTGATAAAAATTATTAAGGAGAAGCTAAAATACCATTGTAAATGGAAGGTATATGAACAGGTTAAGGATTACAGATCATTTGCTAGTTTGAGAGACAGGCAGAAAATAATGGAAGATTATTGCTATAATAGATATATTAGTAACATTGAATACAGAATTGGTATTAACAGTAAACATTTTTGGTCTTATGTAAAGTCTAAACGTAAAAGCAATGATCTTCCAGATATTATGTTTCTGGGTGACTTCACCACTTCTGATCCAGTGCAAATGTGTGATTTGTTTGGTTCTTTTTTTTGTTCAGCATTCCAACCTATGACCCTAAATAATAATGCTCGGACTTATGCTTCTTCGCAATTAGTGAACATTAATTCAGTCACATTTACCATAAAGCAAGTTTCCGGGTACCTAAAACATCTTGATGTCAATAAGAGTGCTGGTCCTGATGCAATACCGCCTGTGTTTTTTCAAAGGTGCTATCAGAAATTGGCAGAACCTTTGGCGATTTTATTTTCTAGGTCCATGAAACTGGGTATAATGCCTTTAGATTGGAAGAAGTCGTTCGTTACTCCTGTGTACAAAAGTGGTAATAAGCATGATATTTCTAATTACCGTCCTATATCAAAATTGAGTGCTATACCAAAATTATTTGAGAGAATAATTTATGACACATTTTCACAAATAGTTCGACCATTCATAATTCCGGAACAACATGGATTTGTAGCTCGTAAGTCTACGGAAAGTAAGCTTTGCGAATTTCTGGATTATCTTTACACTTCTATGGACAATAGGATACAGGTGGACGCTGTGTACACTGATTATTCAAAGGCTTTTGATAAAATTTGTCATAATATTTTAATACACAAGCTGGAACAATTCGGTGTGCATGGAGATTTGCTCCGATGGTTTTGCTCATATCTTAGAAATCGAAGTCAGGCAGTTGCTATAAAGGGTCACTGTTCAGCATTCCTTCCGGTTTCCTCAGGGGTGCCTCAGGGCTCACACCTTGGCCCACTTCTATTTAATATATTTGTCAATGACATAATAACTTGCTTTCATCATTCCAAAATCCTCCTTTTTGCCGATGATATGAAAATATTTAGGTCAATTAAAACGATAAACGATTGTAATTTACTTCAAGAGGATTTGTGTAGGTTAATATCCTACTGTGACGATAATCACCTATATTTGAATATCAATAAATGTAACATAATCACATTTACTAGAAAAAAGGACCCTATCTTATTTAATTACAAACTAGAAAATAATTTAGTCACTAGACAAAGTGTTATACGGGACCTTGGTGTTTACTTGGATGACAAGTTGTTGTTTACTTCTCATATAAACCTTATAGCTCAAAAGGCATACAAAATGTTAGGCTTTGTATTGCGTATATCAAAAGATTTTAAACGGGCTGAAACTCTCATTACATTGTTTAATGCTCTGGTTCGGTCAATTTTGGAGTATTGTTCCGCATGTTGGAATCCTCAATATAAAGTTTACACCAGAAGAATTGAATGTTTATATCACAAGTTCCTTCGTCACTTAAAACAGAGACATTCTAACGCAGAACCATTAATTAAGACTTTAAAAGATATATCTCTGGAGAAGCGCCGTGATCTCAGGGATCAAGTGTTGTTGTATAAGCTGGTGAACAATATGATCGATTCCCCCCTTCTCGTGAGTAAACTAAACTTTGCGTGTCATAGATTGGGTGCACGAACTAAACCCTTGTTTGCAGTTCCTAAGTTTAAAACAAAATATGCGTCTAATAACTTTGTGTCACGTGCATGCAAAAATTTTAATGTTAAGCATAACAACTTAGACTTATTCAATGTAAAATTCAACAATTTCAAGGACTGTTTGAGGAAACTTTTATGAATTGTTTTTTATTTTTGTGCTTGGTTAGGTGTCGATATTTTTAGCAGTAATTTATTTGTATCTTTTTGTCCCGAATGAAAGTTTTCCACTTTTTGTTTTTTTGTTTTTGTATGTGCATAAATTGTTGTTCTTTAGACTTATGATTAAGTAGTTTGTGGAAACTTGATTGGTATTTGTACTATTTTTTGTGTGTTATTAGAATATATTTAATGTACTGTATGTTTCCCTTAAAAATAAATAAAATAAAAAAATAAAATAAAAAAATAATAAGATTTTATAAAAGAATGTTCGTGAAAATGCAAAAACAACTAAACGGATTTAAATGATTATTTACAATGTCAGCTTAACTATCTGCATAACACATAGGCTATAACTCATGTAAAGATTTAATATAATTTGGCTTAACAAATTATAAGTTTAGGCGGGCGAAGCCGAGTTTGACTTGCTAATTATGTATAAATTAAAATTCTTCTCTTATGTTTTGTGGGTGAACTTATATTATAGCTTCAACTAGAACTTACGATAAAGATACTAATTTCTTTTTACTTAACTTAAAAAAAGTGTAGCTTAAACAGCTTAAATAACAACCTGTATATATAAAAACAATGTATCATCATTGTGTCAACTGCACTATAAATATCAATATCACAAACAATCATACACATACATACATACAAACACACGCGATACGCGTAGATATGTGCTATAATTAATGACAAGTGTAATATTTGCATAATAAACTTGATTTAACTCGATGTATTATAGTTTTACTTTGATAATGATTTTCGATAAATAAGTGTCGATAACAACATGTTGATATTGTTGAATGCCAAATTTAGTATATAATATACAATGTTTTTTTTAATTTTTATGGAAAAGACAAAGCAAATGCGCATACTGATCACCTGATGGTAAGTTGTCACTGCCGACGACCCTGTGTAATATCAGAGCTACCAGTATGTTGTCGGCCCATAAGATAGAAATAGACGAGGTTTTTGAAGGTATTTAAGCTTGTGACGAACGGTGCGGTTAGGAAATTTGGAGTAGGTGACAGATAGGTAACCACCAGGTCTAGAGCACTCTCCATCATAAATATAATAAGCAAGGAGCACGCAAAGAGCCTAATCATCGTCAAGCCTTTCACAGATTATTGATTCCCTTACGATTCGAGCGGCTCTACGTTGTATGCGAACAGATGGTTCAAGCTGGGGTGGAGATGATAATAGTACTCCGTACGAAGTTGAACCTGGGTAATATTCTATGCTTTGCAGAACTACCTCGGCAAAAGCAACGGCACAGGTATTAAGATCTGGAAGAGAAGCTAACTGCCCCCGGAGATTAGCCTGGAAACTGGAAGACAAAAACTTTAAAATTATTTAATTATGTTTTAGTACCATGTAAATAAATATACCCCCTTAAAAAAAGCACAAATCATTTATTAAAACTTAAGATGCTTGAGGATGGAATGCCTTTGTAGCGATAGTTTGCCAAGCGAAAGTGTTAGCTGGACTGCGAGCTAGTTGACCGCTACTAACCGTCTGTTGTAACCGCTTCTTAGCTCTCTCTCTCTCTCTCTGCATAATGCAGGAATCTTGGAATAATTTATAGCTATTTACTTAATTTAATTAGAGTTTTAAAACAAAAAGTGCTGTGTCTTAATTTATTATTAAGACAAAGCATTAATCAAATTAATATTCTAAAAACCTAATTAAATAAAGTGTTATTGTTATTTAAAAAAAATCAATAATTTTAATTATAAAAAAACGTATACAATGTTATAAAATAAAATGTACAACACAATACACACACACTAATATTAATAATAAAAATATCTAAATAAAAATTAAACACACTTCTCAACAATCAGATTTAATAAAATTTCATATAAAAACACGCCGACGAAGCCGCCAACTGAATATTAGCTGTGATAGCACCCGCATCGCGTAACGCGTTAAGCCGCAAACGGGGCCTAGTATTTGTCAAAATGTAATGTGAAATTTATCCAAAGGCTATTTGGATATGTTTCCAACAATGGCCATACGCTTTATTTTTAAGCCAGGATATAGCATTTCCATCGATATTTCACAATGATACGCGAAATAATTGCGATGAATGATATGAGCATGCAGATATTGATGTAGATCTTTTTTTTTGAGGCCAGTCGTGGTGCTTAAACGCCATGGGTTGTGGGTTCGATTCCCATTCGAGAAAATAAAATATTTAATATTTTCATTTAAGCGTGGCGTTGAGTTCTGCCACTCAATACGCAATGCCTCCAGAATTCGGCAGAAAGTGGGGAACGCAGTGTCTCAACACTAGGTTCCCTCTGCCTACCCTGCTGTGTGCGGGATACAGCGTGAAGCTGATTTAATTTAATTTTTTAATTCATTTCCTCCGTTTTATATATTTATTAGAATATTTCGCTCATTTGGTGTAATAATGACGTAAGGTAAATATGTCATTGTATATTGAAATATTGCAGGAGACTCAAAATTAGTAAATAGTCTGTCTGCCTGCATTTTTATTTAGAATTTAGATTATAATATTTACATTAATATTTTAATTATTATTTATAAATTGAATTTACAACATTCTTGCACAAAATGATACAAATGCGATGTATTACGTCCTTACACTTGAAATTGGTGTTTTGTCGTACCTACTGGCCAATTTAATCACATCACTGAGTATCGTCAAAAAGATTATCTTCCTTCCTATTTTCTATCAAATAAGGGATATATTTAGTCATAAAATATATGCTTTAACAGTAAAATAAAAAAGTTAAATCTATAATTTTTGAGATTCTACAAGACCGTTTGACCGTTGAACGAGTCATCTTATTGATTTCTTCTTGTCCACTTCCTGTTCAGCACTGTATTCATCTTGCTGACATTTTGTCTTTAACAATAATTTCCTTTTATTCTTCATTTCAAGTAGCACGCAACAGCTTTTCTGACTGTATTGATCTTCAAATTGCAATCAATATGTTTACTCATACAATGTTATTTGACTGATGAAAGGAAGGAGACGGGAACAGCACTATTTAGGCTTTCACTAAATAGAATCTTTAGCGTCTCACTAAAGAAATTCTACATATTTTGTGGTGGATTCTTATGGTGAACCACAATGGATTTTGACAAGTTAAGATTCATTCGGGCGGACATAATGTAAAAATAAATAAATATTTCATTTTTTCGAGTGGGGATCGACTGGCATAAGCATAAACGTGACGATTGTGGGTTCGATTCCCTTACGAGGAAATTATTTATTATTAATATTATCATTTTCTTCATTCTGGTAACAAGGCAAAGCGCGGCGTTGGGTTTCGCTACACAAGCGTAATGCTTTTAAAATTCGGCGGTGAGTGGGAAACGGGGTGTCTTAACACTACATTAGCTCTGTCTACCCTGCTATTTGAGGAATACAGCGTGAAGCTAAAAACAATATAAGAATAGCCAAATAAATTTTATTAATTTAAATATCGATATAATCGGTTTCAATATAAGTATAATCGGTGTAAATATCGTAGTAAGAACGGCTTCTCTTTAATGATTTGCAATGTATTTTTTTATACTCTTATTACATATAGGGGAATTGTGCTTAAGATGGCATACGAAGATAAGATGACACACTGCCAATATTGATTTAAATATTTGCGCTAAGTGTGATCTTATGAAGTTTTAGAGAGTGTCTTTAGATATCGCTAGTATTCAAATTCATTATGACGGAAGGTAAACGCAGATTGGCGAGTAGTTCATGTTTTCGTAATTTTGAATAGCAGAAAATTTTTCTTTCGCTTTTGCTTGGTGGTGAAAATACACCTAAGGTAAGGATTTTCTACTTGAAGTAATTTTTAATGTAAAATAGGCTTATTATATGACACAACTAACGCTAAAAGCGCATTCTTACCCATAAACTTTTGTCACAACTGTTACAATTAAATTCACATATCTATTGGGTAAGATGACATACAAAACGTGAGTATAAGATGGCATAATATGTTATCTTACACTTATAAATAGGATCGATTAAGAAGCCAGAAGAGAAGAGCGTACTTAATGAAATTTCTCCATTGCTAGAGTCTACTTCTACAGGAAAGTCACGTGTGAACAAACAAGTCAGTGGATCGCAGGTTACGACGTATATGTCATCTTACCCTATAGGTATGTCGTCTTACACCGGTCGACTTAAGTGCGATTTATGTTTGTTTTTTAATTTTATGTTGCTTTGATTGTTCTGAGACTACAATACTTTCGTTGATTATGATATATATGATAATATACGCAATGTCCTGATCTCACATGACTTCATTTATTTCAAATATTTGTCTTGAAAGAAAAAGTATGTCATCTTAAGCACAATTCCCCTATAGGTGCTTCAATACCTATAAAATTATACATAAAATAAAGTGAATTTTCTTATGGCAGCCATGGCAGCTTTATAAGCTTACTTTTAAAGTTATTTAAAGTAACTAAATTTATAATTCAAAATACTTTTACGAATGGCGGCCGTATAAAATAAATCTACCCAAACTTAAAATCAACACAAAATTCCCTTAGTTAAGGCGTATTGAACAAAATAAGAAAGTTTTGTCGGACGTTATCTGAAAATTTTGAGATCTTATAAGTAAATGAGAGAGAACTCTAGTAATTGTGTTCTCAGAATGAACGTGTAAACAATGTTTTAGGGTAACAAATTTAAAACTTTATTCATTTTAAAAATATGGACGACAGAACGTCGTCTTACGTTGGATTTATTTAGAAAATTATCAAATTTAACTTGATAATAAGCAAATAAAACTTGAGTATAAGCAAATATTCTATATCTTAATTCTAGTCAATATATTTTTGGAATATTTTTTTTTTAAATATACAACTTTTTTATTATTTTACACATAAAGTACATTTTATATATCTGTATTAACATTATTTATTCATTAAATCCGAAATGCTTGCTATTGTGGTAGCCCAAATATATCGATTTTTACCTCATTTTAAATAATTTTACATGGCTCTAAAGTGGCTGTATTTGATGTGATTGGTGTTCCACGTCCATGTGTGTATCCCGCACACAGCAGGGTAGGCAGAGGGAACCTAGTGTTAAGACACTCCGTTCCCCACTTTCTACCGAATTCTGGAGGCATTGCGTGTTGAGTGACACAACTCAACGCCGCGTTTTCGCCGCGACACCAGAGCTAAGAAATGGAAATATAAATTTAAGTAAATATTTCATCTCCTCGAGTGGTGATCGAACCCACAACCAGTCGGTTTTACATTCACACTTCGTGCCTCTGCGCCACGACTGACATGACTATATATATGACATGACACTATATATACATGTCAAGTATATGATAAAAAGGTGACGGAAAACTAACCCGTCTAATCGACGAGAAAAGTTTCAAGTACCTCAAAAACTATGACACTATCTTTTCGGTGCATACGCCACCGTAAAAGTTGGCTGACTTACCCTACAAACTTCGAGTCGACGAAGGTTATCATAAATAATATGATTATATACAAAACACACAGCGATTTTGTGCAGTTGAATAATTCCATTTGATTTTCTTGTTTCAATTTTATAAATCCTGTGTCTAAAACGATATTACGATATTAATAAATTAAACTATTTATTACTATATATTGACACCAGTCGCAGCGCTTGGGCGCAAATTGTGACTATAAACGCGACTGGTTGTGGGTTCGAACCCCGCTCGAGGTAATGAATTTTTTTTTTTCAAATTTATATTTTCATTTCTTCGCTCTGGTGTCGAGGCAAAGCGCGGCGTTGAGTTCCGCCACTCAACACGCAATACCTCCAGAACTCGGCGGACAGTGTGATTGTCTTAACACTAGGTTCCCTCTGCCTACCTTGCTGTGTGCCGGATACAGCATGAAGCTAATAAAACTATTCTAAGCGCAGTGGTTTTTTTGTTATAATTACTTATATTATTAGCCTCAGCTTATAATATTATATCAGATGTATATATTTAGCATTCTTTCGGTTACAATCATGTTTCTAGAATTAGCAGAGAGAGATTAGACTTGACAACCCAATTCAGTTTCAACCTAAATCAACGAAACTTCACTTTCATCATGCATCAGAGTTTCTAGAATTAGCAGAGAGAGACTAGACTTGACAACCCAGTTCAGTTCCAACCTAAATCATCGAAACTTCACTTTCTTAAAACTATAATACTGTAATATAATGTGCTACTTATTTTAATTATAAATATACATTCCAAGAGGCCAGTCGTGGCGCAGGGGCACAAAGTGCCTCCAAAAATTGGCGAAAAGAGGAGAACGGAGTGTCTTATCATTAGGTTCCCTCTACCCACTCTGCTGTACCCTTCGCTAAGCGGGTAGAACTAACGTAATGAACGACTCACTCAATTAATTCTCTTATGCTTGCCGCTTGCTTTATTAACATTTCAAATACGCCCGAAATAAAATATGAACAGATACGTATATCATGTACATGTAGATGGTGAAGATGTTGATTTAATAGTACTACCTACTTGAAGTCCAATTGAAATATTTACTTTTTAGAACATGGAAAATTTGTACAACTAACAGATATCCTTCAAAAATTCTTCTTTGTAAGATCATACGCGTACATCGGTAGCGATTTTGCGGAGAAGATAATTTTCATAAATAAAAATAAAAAGTATGTATATTATTGATATGATATAAATATTACTTGTGACATTTTAAATAAAATCTATGACTGACTTTTCGAATTGTTCTCAAAGTATGAATCTTCAATAGTAAGTTCTTGATTATATTAATTCAATATGCAAAGCGACGTCACAAGACTGTGTTCACAGAATATATTGTTTAATCACGTCATAATTTCCTGTCACGAAATCATTGAATTATCATTTGAATATATATTTTTTCAATTGTAAATTCTAAATAATTTTAAAAATATAAAGGAAAAAATATATATAAAACACAGTTTAAGTAAAAATATTTTTAACGAGCTTGCATGTAGTTTTGAGTATGACATTGCAAGAAACGATGTGTAGATCTTAGTAAAGCTGCAGGCGTTTTACCTTACTCTATGCAGGTATAATGATGAAAAGTAAATCTTTATGAATCTAAGTTAAAAATGCGGTATGGATTAAGTTAAATAGTTACGTTTTAGAAAATATATAAAAATTTAACGTACCGGAATTCATTTTAAATTTTTTAAAAATTATTATGTTTTCTAAAAAGTATTTTTCTTTTCCATGTGTGAAGCTTTAACTTAACTTCACGCTTTATCCCTAGCATGGTAGTCAGAGAGAACGGGGCGCCAAATGCTACAGTCTCTACATACCTCTTTCGCCTCGTCCACTGTCATCAACCTCATCATACATGCCCTCCGTTGGGTACTTATGATTTTTACCTGACCTGAGCATATTTGATACCTTGTTTTCGAAGGTCAACCGAGATCTCCCTCTGCCTCTCTTACCACCCACTTTTCCATCATATTTTTTTTTCCATTTTTTTCGTCACTCATTCATTCGACGTTCCCAAAACCAGCTGAACACGTTTTATATACTTCAAAAATGTAAAAAATAAGTAAAATATTTTAAAGGTGATCATAATATTATGGATTGTACGTAGTATGGTTTTTATCAGTTAACCATGATTACGTATACATTTGTCAAGTAGAGTAAAAAATATATAATAATTAAATATAATATTTTCCACGAGGACTGTCGTGGCGCAGGAGCACAAAGTGTGACGATAAAACCGTCAGGTTGTGGGTTCGATCCCCATTCGAGGAAATTTAAATATATATTTATATATTTTAATTTATATTTCCATTTCTTCTTGGTGTCGACACAAAGCGCGGCGTTGAGTTCTTTCACTCAACACGCAATACCTCCAGAATTCGGCAATAAATTGGGGAACGGAGTGTCTTAACATTAGGTTCCCTCTGCGTATGCTTATGCGTATTTTCCCATAGTTGTCATCGAACAAACTAGCATAGCGCTTACTATAAGACGCTTTCCCACTGCGCCACGACGACCAAAGTACATACATACATACATACATACATACATACATACAATTAAAGGCCTACCACCATGTCACCATGTGGAGATGCAATTCATCAACTTAATAGCTACACTTTAGGTCTCAGCAATCAATATGTCTAATCAGGTGACGTGTACAATCTTAAGTGACACTTGTCATCCTTCGTAGATGCTACTAGATAAATGATATTAGGATTGCAGCTGACGGGTTAGTATTAGTCACGTATTTTTTGTGAATATAATATAACATTAAATTAAATCAGCTTCATGCTTTATCTCGTACACAGCAGGGTAGGCAGAGGGAACCCAGTGTTAAGACACTCCCAACTTTCCTCCGAGTTCTGGGTGTATTGCATGTTGAGTGGCGCAACTCAACGCCGCTCAATGTATAATATAAGTTTGTTTAATTTGTTATCGCGACGTATATAAGTAAGACATTCCGTTCTTCATTTTCCCAAAATAGTCAAATTTAGTATTTGACTTTGACACATTTCAGTTATGGCTGATCGGATCTGGCTCACAATCTTTATATGTTAAATCGTACACTCTTTATTCTCAACGGGCGCAAGCATTAAGATTTTATAAAAACTTTACGAATAATTAACAGATTGAAATATTTCAGAGCTCCTTGTACTGTAACTTGATTTAATTTCATTTATTCCATTATCCTCCGAATTCTGTAGGCATTGGGTATTGAGTGGCAGTACTCAACGCCGCGCTTTGTCTCTTTACCAGAGAGTTTGAAAAACCTGAAATATTTAATATTTCATTTTTTTTCGCTGAAATATTTAATATTACAATTTTTATCGAGTGGGGATCGAACCCACAACCTATCATATTTACTGTCCTCATTTACCTACATAGTTGCAGATAAAAAATATTTTTATAGAAACTGTGGACTACACAGAACCACAAATGCACTAAGCGCCTCTTAAGTTTTTTTTCTATAGGGAAAAACTTAAATAAAACAGTATAACAAATTTAAGGACAAGAAACATCCAATGTTTAAAATAATACAGCCATTCAAAGTCTTCAAACTATTTTCTTTAGTATTCACTTTAAATTGGTTACGGTTTCTATATTCTTACTCAGTTAAATACTATATATTTAATTTAATAATCTTTCTTTCATATAATATTAGAGACGGAGCTACGAGCTAATTTAATACATTTCTAGCACAATTTTAGACTTAATTAAAATTATTTTTTTTTATTCAGACTGACATTTTGAAAATCGTTGAAATTATTTAATAAGTAAATCGTAACCTTTATATTTAATAAGTAAATCGTGTCTTGTTTTTTCGTCCATTCTACTTTTTAACCCTTTAATTTAGTTAAAGGTTATTTAGTTAAAGATTATCGATTCGACTTTTTTATGTTCGTTTCCTTAGAACTTTTGACTGGGTGAACCAATTTTGATGTTTTTTTTTTATTTTAAAGCTACGTTTTCCATGTGGTGAGATTTTATTATGGTCCATCCATGAGAAAATTACATAAGACTTAAATTTGCATTAAATATGTGAGCGACAAAAGAACGACTTACTCAATATACCACCAACCGATTTCGGTCATTCTTTCTTTATTGAAAAGTATATACTTCAAGGCACTTTCATGAAAGTTTGGTTTGGTTCTGATTATGGGGTCTGGTTGAAATTGAAGAAGTCGGTTTTTTCGTCAAAATAGATTATATTCTTTTGAAGTACAATAATACTGGTATTTTATTATATTACAAAGTTTTTATCCAGTCGTGGCGCAGAGGCACGAGGAGTGACTGCAAAACCGACTGGTTGTGCGGGTTCGATCCCCACTCGAGAAGATGAAATATTTACTTAAATATATATTTCCATTTCTTCGTTCTGGTGTCGAGGTTAAGCGCGGCGTTGAGTTCTGCCACTCAACACGCAATGCCTCCAGAATTCGGCAGAAAGTGGGGAACGAAGTGTCTTAACACTAGGTTCCCTCTGTCTACCCTGCTGTGTGCGGGATACAGCGTGAAGCTGATTTATTTTTTTTAAGTTTTTATAATAGCCTTCAAATTTCATTTCAATTATTATTTTCAGCTTCACGCCTTAGGGTGACCTAATTTATAGTGAGGATTATTTAGACGACCTAGTTACAATATACACCGTGCTTTATCTTGGCGGAGCTGAAATATGGAAATAGAGGTAGTAAAAGGAGCGATCCTTCAAGTGGGAATCGAATGCACGACCATTGAATATACAATCAGATTGTAGCCAATAGTCAAAATTACTTAAGTTTATTACATTTTATAAGTTGCATATTTAGTATTGTATGCAGCAAATTCTGTATATAGCAGCAAATTCAAGTATAAGCAAGCATGTGGTACTTTGAAGTAGAGCAAAAATGACTCAATTAAGACGTATAAATAACACGTCAAGTTTTATAATTTCTCAACTACTTCTTGGATTTCAAGTTGTTTTCTGTGTAGTTATGAATCTCTGTTGAGTTTCTGACTGGGTATGTCTTATGTCATTTTTCTTTTTTTTTATCAATTTCACGCTGTATCCCGCACACTGCAGGGTACGGAGGGAACCTAATGTTAAGACACTCCTTTCTTCACTTTCTGCCGAATTCTGGAGGCATTGCGTGTTGAGTGGCAGAACTCAACGCCGCGCTTGTCCTCGACACCAGAGCGAAGAAATGAAAAAATAAATTTACGTAAATATTATATTTCGTCTCTTCGAGTGGGGATCGAACCCACAATCAGTCGTTTTTACAGTTTGTGCCCCTGCGCCGCGACTTGCTTTTTGGGTTTTTTCTTATGTTTTTTTATTAGCCTCATGCTGTATCCGGCATTAAGCAGAGTACACAGAGGGAACCTAAAGGAATTTTGTGTAAAATTAGAAAAATATATTATTTGTGAAAAAAAAAGTTTTGATACATCAAAACAGAATAGAACATATTTACAAAAAATATTGAAAAAACCCTATTTGCCCGCAGCGAAATAAATATCTTTATAATGACCAAAAAGAGCATTTTCTTGTGGGCCGTTATAATCATTAAAAAAAGGAAGAGGGTTTTATCGATACACTCACGACCAATGAGGCGTCCCCTCCATACATAAATCTCAACTGTATCATGAATGTACGAAATTTTCGCATCACTGGTGAAGATATAAAAATTGTGCAATAGATTAAGCTGACATTCTATCAAGGGCAAGCCAAGTGGAAAAGATTGAAATGTACCAGTACAAATGGTGTAATTCTATTGATTCAGCTATCTCGGTTTCCCTTTGAGGCCGAATTTTTGAGGCTTACGATTAAAAGGGGATTGTTTTTATGTTATTTTTATTGAAATTAATGTAAACAGCAGTTTATCAGGCCGTCATGTTGGAATTCGGCGGAAAGTGGGGAACGGTGGTGTCTTAATATTAGGTTCCCTCTGCTAACCCTGCTTCTGTGCGGGACACAGCGTGGAGCTGATTTAATTTTGACATTTTATTTTTACCAATTTTTTTATATAAGTCTAATTGAAATTTCAGATGTTTTACTAAAATATGAGATAAGTACAATTTAGGGGATAAATGGGTCAAAATTATATGGGATATTTATCCCATATAATTTTGGTCAAAATTATCCAATATTGCATAAAGCATATCAGTATTGTTAAAACGTGTGGATGTTTGGAGAATTCTTCGCATGTCTGCACTCGACACGCGTCAGTGCTGTAACAGTTCCAAATCGAGCAATGACACGGACGCTGTACGTGGTATTTTCTATTCTATTCCTACATGGATTCATGGTAAGTATATGCCTTTTGGTCAATATTAACTAAATTATGTATTTATTTTAAATATGTTAAGTAGTGATATAATTTTACATTGTTCTGTGAAGCTGATAGATTTATTTTACTTACTGAGATACTAATTGTTGAGATGTTCGGAATTATACAATACAATCATATTTAAAGAAAAAAGCAATATATTTGTTATAAAATATATACTTTTATTATATATGAGGAAGGAATTTTACATTTTTAAATATATATTTAAATAAAAAATACATTTACTTATGTAGAAAAACTCTTCAGAGAGTGGGACAAGGGTTCAAGTCATAGGTGGCTAACGTTCCAGAGAGAGGAACCTCTTGGTGGCAGTAATCTCATAGACTAAGTCGAGAGGGTTATCATCATGCGGGATAATAGTGTAAACAACACTGCGCGGTGCGCCATTCGGTCTACTAGTACTATATCAGGTCTATTGGCAACATATATTGTTGTAATAATAGACCGATCCCAGCAAAGTAAAGCACAGCTATTTTCAAGAACTTGACGTGGAATTGTACCTGTGTAAGGCACCTCCGATTCCACAAGACCATATTGAAGAGCAAGTTGCTGGTGTATTATCTTGGCTTCTTGATTGTGTCTATGTAAATACTCACCGTTAGCAAGATGAGAACAACTAGAGACAATATCCCTGAGGGACTCCCCAGGGCGATGATACGCCCAACAGATGTCGATAGTGCCATTTTTATAATATCTCTGGTAGTTCTGAGTCTCGATAACTTCGTCCATAATCACACACACACACACACACACACACACACACACACACACATACACACACACACACATACACACACACACACATACACACACATACACGCACGCACGCACATATACGCACGCACATACGCACACACGCACAGGCACACGCACATACACACACACACACACACATAGGCACACGTGCACTCGCACACGCACACACACACACACACACACACACACACGAATACACACACCAAACCTTCAGTTACCCCGAAAAGATCCCCGACCTGTACCACAAGATAACGAGGAAGATTAACGAGTACTACGCCAGTGCTCTTTGCCCAAGCAAAGAGGAGTAAGGCCTTTATTAACTGTTACTACATCCTTGTGCATATCCACGTCACGTCAATCTTGACAAAATATTCTTTAACACTGCATACATCGTGGTTATGAAGGTTCTTGACATTCAAGAAGCCCCGACCTCATATCGATTACACAGTCTCATTACAAACGAACGCGGATGGTGTAGTCTAACTCATATGTGCCCTTCTTACACTGCTAAAAGTATAGGCTAGCACCAGATAAAAGGCGAAAGCAAGCACTTTTTTCAGGCGACCAAAGAAACGTCACGTCACCAATTGCTTTATGCACTGTTTATCAAAACCCAATGCATCATACATTCCAAGAAATTTATAAGTCCCACCTTCACCAAGGGTTATGAAGGAAACAGAATTTGAAATACAAATATTAATAGAAAGAAGTGACCCACTGTCCCATACAAATCTCCGGAAATGATCTCAAAGTCATATCAATCTTCTTATCTTTTTATCTTCTTCTTCTTTCTCTAAGAGCCAAGTATGTGGCACTGAATCATATGCCTTCTTATAATCTATGCAAACAAGTGGGAGATGTTTCCTGTTTCGTCTTACCTGTTGGCTTATAGTTCATTAAATACAAATAAATAAATCAGCTTCACACTGTATCCCGCACACGACAGGGTAGGCAGAGAAAACACAGTGTTAAGGCACTCCGTTTCCCACTTTCTGAGGACTTTCTGGAGGCATTGCGTGTTGAGTGGCAAAGTTCAACGCCACGCTTTGCCTCGGCACCAGAGCGAAAAAAAGAAAATATAAAGTTAAGTTAATATTTAATTTCTTTGAATGGGGTTTGAATAGACAACCAGTCGGCTTTACAGTTACACTTTGTGCCCTTGCGCCACGACTGGCCACAGCTCATTATTATTTTAGAAATATTTCGAAAAAAATCTTCTTTCTGAAACAAAATACTACCACACATATTCATATCTGTATTTAGTGATATTATATTTTTATTTCACAGGTGAAATCTCAAACGTACGATAAGAAAATATTAGACGGTATGGTATTAAAAATGCTCTGGGAGAAAGTGTATGCATCCTACGATGCAAAACAAAAGGAAATGGCTATAAAGAAACTGCGCAGCTCCGGTGAATATGATCATCTACTTTTACATTTACAAAAAGTGAAGAAAGAAAAAGTAAAAAAAATAATTCATTTAATCGGCGAAGTCATGATTATTTATATGACTTAGTTAATATATTATTATAGCAAGGTTATTAAACATCTTAGTATTAATTACATTAATTAAACTAGTACTAATTTACGATGTAGTGACTATTGAAATAGCGGTAATATATTAAATATGTATCTTAAGGAGTATGCTTGTATACTATAAACTTAATATTAGAAAACAGAAGACTATTTTTGGTTGAATTTGTACTTGTAATCTCCGCAACTTTTGGTTCGAGTACATTTTTTTATATAGGTATATTGTTGCGGCGTTGAGTTACGCCACTTAATACGCAATGCCTCCAGAACTCGGCGGAAAGGGTGGAACGGAGTGTATTAACACTAGGTTCCCTCTGCCTACGATGCTGTGTGCGGGATGAAGCTGAAATGAAATGGAAAAAATATATTGTATAAGGTACATAGATGCATTGGTACTTTAAATGTGTATACCTATCTCAGTTATTTCCAATAAAATAAGCGAGTGAAACCGCAAACTGCTTAAATAATGAAAGTTTTGAACAACTTTCATCAAATTACACTAAATAGTTTAGTATAGCAGATTAGGCAGAGAGAAACTAATGTTAAGACACTCCGATCTTCACTTGCCGCTGAATATTTCAAGGCATTTTGGGTTGAATGGCGAAATTTAACGTTGCCTTGGTACCAGAGCGAAAAAATAAAAATATTAATAAATAATAACTCATTTTCCCGAATGGGGGATTGAATCTACAACCTTCACGTTACAGTCACACCCGCCGCTGCACCACGACCGCCACACACTATACTAGTTAAAGATCAAAATTACAGTGTTTCATAGTTTCAAAGTGCAAATTAGCCACAAGTGAGTTTTAACTCATTCATTATAGTATAATTACATGAAATATAATACGAGACTTGAACGATGCAAGGGAAGACCAGAGATTACTCCCCGAAGAACTGTTAAACGGGGTCAAATTAAGTAAGATGACAAAGTGGCCGTTACGCGCCGCGGGTTGGAACTTAGACACGTCTAAGTGTTCATATTTTTATTTATATTCTAGTTATTTTATATGATATTATATGTATATGATATTGTAATTATCAGGATAATTGCATTATTTAATATAATATTTGGGTAATCTCAAAAAAGTTTTGAATTTAATTTTAAAATAAAAAAAAATATGAATAATATTGTTTTTTTTTCTCTTGAATAAAAGCAACAATATAAAAAAGGTAAAAGTTCAAGTAATAGTTTTACGTACAATAAAAAAAAATCAGCTTCACGTTGTATCGCGCGCACAGCAGAGTAGGCAGAGGGAACCTAGGGTTAAGACACTCCGTTCCCCACTTTCTGCCGAATTCTGGAGGCGTTGCGTGTTGAGTGGCAGAACTCAACGCCGCGCTTGGCCTCGACACCAGAGCGAAGAAATGGAAATATAAATTTAAGTAAATATTTCATCGCCCACAACCAGTCGGCTTCACAGTCACACTTTGTGCCCCAGGGCCACGACTGGCCTTGTGTGATTTAAATATTATTTTAAATGTTACCAACAAAAAAATTGTATGACTTAACTCGCCTCAAAAAATCGGGTAGATTTTTTAGTTAAGAAGTGGTGATGCGTACAAAAAAAGGTGTAATTCTGAGAAGTTGATATTTTATTTGATTAAGCAAGTGTTGTGATAAGTAAGAGAAGTCCTATATAGTCCTAATTGACAATTTTAAAATAATCAATTCATATATGGTGTGCACATTACATACACCTTAACTATAATAGAAACTAATGTTATAATATGTATTATCAAAAAAATATTATTTACTAAACTAGATAGTGGTAGAGCCTCAACGCCGCGCTGCCTTGTTTCCAGAATGAGGAAATATTGAATATTTTATTTCCCCAATTTGGAATCGAATCTGTTTATAGCCACTCGCATGTGCCCCTGCGCCACGTGGTCTTCACGATTTATATGTATAATAACAAAGTGTATTTAAAAAATATCTTCTTTATATGTGCTTACACATTTTCTGCATATATATTTGTAAATTCCGTGATACATTACGGTAAAAATGTTTTTTTTTATCAGCTATCGTGAATTGCAGTAGGTACTATGCAATTATATGTGATACTGTAATATCAGTACAAAAATATACAATTAAATTTTCTTTTATTTTTTAAAAAAAATGCTTGCAGTAAATAAATAAAGAAAAAAATATTTCTGAAAGTCATGTTTTAATAAAAATCTTCAATATCATTTTTTTTTGTAACTGTATTTTTTTAGTGCGTGGTAGTGGCACAGCATCATTATTGCAATTGCGATGGATGCAGGTTCGACTCCTTCTCGAGGAAATTAATTATGTACATTTTCCCGCTCTGGCGGAGATTAACCCTGGCCTTGAGTTATATCTTTTGAAACGCAACGTCTCCAACTTTCAGTTATAGCTTTCAAGAGGTGGAGTTCAGAATGCTAATATTCTTTATAGTAATGTATATAAGATGCATTTAAGTAATAAAATAAATATCACACACACAACCATACATTTGACGTTTTTTGCTGTTTAGGTTATAATAAACTATTGGGCATGTTTATTTTCTTTTTAGTTTTATGCACTCGGGGTTTTTATTTTTATAAATATTTTATTATTTTTCACTTTTTTGTTAGGATTCATTAGGGAAATGATAATCATTTCATTCATTTCAAATCACCTTTTTGAAATGCTCCAATTGAGCTTTTAAAGTTGATACCCATATTGAGGTATTCGAAACGAAAATATTTTTTTTCATTAAGTCGAATGGCGTCCCACATGATTTATTTTTTTTAACGTCATCTATCTAAGAACACTTGGGCTGCTTTTTATCAAAAGTAAATTCATTACGAATTAATTGCAACTTTAAATGTAGCCAAAAGTGTTACTACAGTATATTCACATACCATATTAAAATGTATTTTGAAATATATAGGTACATACTCGTACAGGTAGTCTTGGTACAGTAACACAAACGTGTGACTGTAAACGCGACGGTTGTGGGTTCGATTCCCACTCGGGGGAATGAATTATTATATTTATTTATATTACCTTGCTCTGGTAACAAGGCAAAGTTCGGCGTTGAGTTCCACCACCTAACACGCCTCACATCTCTGCCTACTCTGCTATAGACTGGATGCAGCGTGAAGCCGAAAACAATATACGTACAGCAAAGCATAAAGCTTTTATGGTTGGGAATTGATCTGGCAATCATGGTGAGCTATCTGATAGCTCCAACTGCGTCACAATGGAATCTACATTCTTAATATTTAAAAACTTACGATTTTTGATGTTTGATTAAATTATTATGTATAAACAATATTATGATTTTGCTATATATGATTAAATATTTAATACCAAAATATATTAAACACAAATTCTAACTGCATTTAATTATAAAAACGAAAACAAACGTTAAAAAAGAAAAGTAAATTACATTCGTCGGCCATATTTTGCTGTGAAACAAAGAAACAAAATTTTTGTACAAATAATATTATCATCTCATACTTTCGCCTTTTTAATTGTTAAGCTTTAAACGCTTAGGTTTAAAATGTAAATTTAATTTTGCATTTTTCTTAAGATACTTACCCGATTACTTAAGATACTTATACAAACTGATTACTTAAGATACTTCCTTATAAGATATATGTACGTATGTGTAAAAGTGAAAAAGGAGGGTACTTTAGTACAATTTACGAATGAATAAATAAAATAAATTCCATCATCATCTCGACGAGGACGATTTATTATCGTGACTTAGAAAAGACAGAACGCCGCTTTGCACTTTGCAGGCTTGCTAAATTAAGTTGTGATCCAACGGTACCGTGATTAAATGAAGTGGCCTCGTGTGTTTTAGTGCTGTGTGAAAGTTGTTGAGCTTCTTGAGCTTTAGTGAGAAGGTATCTGATATTTGAAGGAAAAAAAGATGAAAGGGAAAGGATAATAATAAGAAGAAAAAAATCCAACTTTGTAGAAACTAAAAGAATAAGCCCAGTCGATACACATTTATAGGTATTTTTGCAGAATTCTTTCGGAAGATTTAATTGGCTGAAGAATGGCATAATATGTACATATATAGCGCACTTACGTGAGTTTTATTCATTCAGTCAGAGTGTTAGCAGAGAGTAACGTAGTGTTAGCAGGATAGACAGAGGGAGCCTAGCGCTAAGACACTCCACTCCCCACTTTCCGCCAAATTCTAGAGGCATTGCGTATTGAGTGGCGAAAATCAACGCCGCGCTTTTTTGGCCGTGGCACCAGAGCAAAGAGAAGAAAATATTAAATATTTCATTTCTTCGAATGGGAATCGAACCCACAGCCTTTCGTGTTTACAGTTACACGCTTGTGCTCCTGCGCCACTACTGGCTTCAAATTTCTTCTCATAGCTTCATTTTCAGCCAAGGAGTAAGAATTATTGTAAATTTACATTACTATTAATTTACAATAACCGAAAAAATAAAAGTTGGCATTTAGTTAGTTTTAATAAGTAATACTATAAAAGGAAAACATACAATTTTTATTTATGATATAAAATGTATTAGTAAAATAAATTTAACAGTCAGGTAAAACTTTTAAGAACTCACTCATAAACAAACTTTGAAACAATAGCGTGCTTTTATCGTTTGATGTCATCAAATAATACTTAAACAAATAAAACACTTTATAAATATAAGATATCAAATTAAATTATTATTTATGTAAATAGGTTATAACAAGTATTTTTGTCAAAAATTACAGTGCACGAAGCCGACGAAGCCCTACCGAGCGAAGAGCCGGCGAACGTGTCTCGTAATTGCTGTTCCTAAAATATATGTTTTACTTGTCAGCTTCACAATGTATTCCGCATATAGCAGGGTAGGCAAAGGGAACCTGGGTACTTTGTGTTAAGACACGATGCCCATTTTCTGCCGAATTCCGGAGGCTTTGCCTCGTTAGAACTAGGAAATGAAAATATTAAATATTTAATTTCAATCTTACCATTTCTATCGAACCTACAACCTATCGCGTTTACACCCGCATGGCCTGGACTAGCCAAATATAATTTACAATATATATACTTATAAAAAAATATTAGCTTCTCGCTCAACGTTCACAGTACTTAATTCCATATAATTTGTATATTTAACAGTAACATACGACAAAAATAATTTAAATAAATATCTATTTAATTAATTATTAATTGCTATTCTTAAATTTAAGTAATTAAAAATGAATGCAGAGTAATTAGTCCGTCCTTATGTCGGTAACCGCCACTGTTTGTGGCCAGCGTCTGTCATACTGATTGACGGCATAATTTAGTGCTAAGTAGTCTTAATTAGTAATGATATGTTTGGGATAGCAACCTTAAAGCGTTATAGTGATGGATTACTTAAGTTTTACTTAATTTTTAGGGTTCCGCAACCCTCCCTCAAAACATGCATTCATTATGTAATATGTCTCGTCTGTCATACTAATACTAGGAAAAACAAGGAATTTCATTTTGTAGGCGAAAATTTGAGGCCAGTCGTGCCGCAGGTTGACAGGTTGTGCGTTAAAACAACAGGTTGTTTAAAGCATGGCGTTAAGTGCCGCCACTCAACGCAGAGAATTCCAGAATTTGGTGGAAAGTGGGGAGAGGAATGTCTTAACACAAGGCTCCCTCTGCTTACCCTGCCACATGAGGGATACAGCGTGAAGTAATAAAAAAATAATAAATATACTATAGTAATAGATATTTTGCTCAGGTAAAGGTTAATGAGTTAAGTGGCCTTAATCTATGCTTGCTACTACAGAACCCCTCATAAGTAATGCCGATCTACACTTGGCTACTTTTTTATGTATTACAACGCTATAATATATATATATATATATATATATATATATATATATATATATATATATATATATATATATATATATATATATATATATATATATATATATATATATATATATATATATATAAATAAATAAAGCATGAAAGACCATCCGCTCTAGAAGACCATAACATTCACCATTCTCTGACGAAAAAGTAAAATCAAAGCAAAAACTTTTGACCTGCACTTGGCTAGAACTTACTCGTATAATTCGAATTTAAACCACATTTGTACTAACTAAATAAAGAAAAGGTAGAGGAAGTAGTGTCGCAGAGATACAAGCATGTGACTGTAAACGCAATTGGTCGTGGGTTCGATTCCGCTCGAAGAAAATAATAATTAAGGAAGGAAATTAAATATTTTATATTTTTATTTTCTTGCTCTAGTAGCGAGTTTAAGCACGGCTTTAAGTTCCCCCACTCAACACCCAATGCCTCCAGAACTTAGTAGAAAGTGGGGAACGAAAGTGTTTTAATGATGGAAACGGAGTACCTAGTGTTTTAACACTAGGTTCCCAGGTTCCCTCTACCTATTTTGCTAAGTGCAGGATACAGCGTAAAGCTAAAAAAAGAAATAATTTTTAATAAAAAAAACATATCCATAGCAACATGTCCAAGCACAACACAAATTATATTTTTTACACTAAAAACAGCTATTAAAACGGCCACAACTGAATTACCATAATGAATATATCGTGTAAACCCAACACTAGTCTAGCTCCTAGTCTAGATTTCGGTGTGGAGTGAGAAAAGTTACAATATATCTTCATAAAAGCAGACAACACGAGAACTGAGCGAGCATAATGCATAATTATTGCTCCACCCGTGGCTTAGGCCAGGGGCGCGCAACTTTTATCAAATAGTTATAAGACCCCCGGGCAAAGTAATTTTATTTTTCATTTCGAACTTCCCTAACATCGTACAGTGTAAGTATACAAAGTTTTTCCCAGTGGACATAATAGGCTTATCGCAAGTTTTTAAGGTCTAGAATTTTTAATACTGTTGTTTCCGTTGTGTTAAAAGTATTTTTTTACTATGTAATTAGAATGAGAAAATTCGCTTGTAGATTAAATATTCTTATGTAATAATAATTTAGGGTGATGTGAAAATAGTAACGCAATAAAAAATGTTGTTTATAATTTTTTGTGTTTTAACCCTACAAGGCTCAATTTTTTTTTCGTGCGTGAAAAAAATATATTGGTTACAATAAGTGATCAGAAGATAGGGAAATCTTATAAAAATAAAAATAAAACCATATCTTACTGAAAAAATAACTTTTTATATCAGTTCCACATATGGTACACTGAGCTTTTACTATACTTTTTTGGTATTGAACTACTACATATTGAATCGCCTTGGAAATAGTTTCTTATGTCCTTAACTAAACTTAGCTTCACGCTTTATCCATTGCGGGGTAGTCAGAGAGAACAGAGCGCCAAACGCTACAGTCTCTACATACCTCTTTCGCCTCGTCCACTGTCATCAACTTCTTTATACATGCATTCCGGGGGTCCTCATGCTTTTTACTTGACCTTCCTTCAGTATCTTTGATATTGTGTTTTCGAAGGTCAACCTAGGTCTCCCCCTACCTCTCTTACTACTCACTTTTCCATCATAATTTTTTTTTACCATTCTTTCACCACTCATTCGTTCGACGTGCCCAAACCAGCTGAGCACGTTCTTCTTCATTCTTATCGTGACATCCTAACTAGAACCTGCTATTTCGGTGTATCTCTTCATCGCGGATTCGACTAGATAAGCTGACTTCGCATATTCTGCGAAGAGATCACATCTCCACGGCATTTATCTTTCTTTCAATCTTCTTCTGTAATACCCACGTTTCGCTGCCGTAAAACAACGTCGGTACCAACACTGCATTGTCTACGGCCAAACGCGCAGCTGTTCTGATGTTTCGCCGTCTCATCAATGAAGCTAAGGCTCCGTTAACCTTGTCATCGGCAGCAATACACCTTTCCACATCAATCTCCAATCGTATCTTCTGTCTCTACTGAACAATTCCCATTTAAATGAAATGACTATCACTTATATATTTTAATATTTTATATATTAGAAATCATATTTATAACTTATTTCATAAACTTCATAAATCTGCTTATTGATCGAAAGATCAAAAGCAATCATTAGATTTATCGAGGCAAAGTTAATTTTGCATCCAGGATATTTGCCCCGTTGCCTTTTTTGACTCCATACAGGAAAATACTCAAACCCATCAAGTCTGATATCACGATGAGGTAGGACTGATATATTTGGTTTCTGTCTTTTATTTCCAACCTCATGAGATAAATTTTCCACATAAATCTTCTTTTTTTTCTTTAGGTTATAGTTACAGAGCCAGGGATTCTAGATTCATTCTAGACCAATTGTGTTACTCATAGTCGATGATCGTCTAGGTGCCCGAGATTGGGTAATAGTACCTGTAGTTGTCTCTGATGTACTAGGCTGAGGGTCTGATATTTCTAAAAAAAATCATCGATATCGTTGACGGAAGAACACTGCGGAGGTTTTGGGTAATCTTTCGATGTCATCATCACATTCAGCATCACAAAAATCTTGTCCGACCTCAAACCCAGAAGAAATGGCCAAGAAACCCTTAATATTTTAGTCATGCAATCTTCTTCACGCCATTAACTAAAAAAATCATTAATATTTATAAGGAAAGTTATCGTAAGTACGTATAAGTAAAAACGCACACTAAAGCTCAACGTACCGTATGTGGAACACACATAAAAGTATGATTTTCTAATATGTTTACTAATGTAATATAAAAAATAACTTACCTTTGCAAAATATACACTTACTTATAACACATAATATTTTTTTTTAAGTCAAAACTGTTGAATAACAATTTTTTAAATATTTTTTAATTTCAACAAATGAGTAACGTTTCAATTTCATTCAAATTTTGCATTTCATTTGCTATAACTAATACATGAATGATATTATTAGGTAAAGAGCCATGCTATAACATTGCTAAATATCTGTAGCTTCTATCAAGATGTCAAGAGGTATTGCTACTTCTAGTTTTATAATTATAGGAACGATTAAAGTGGATGTCCCTCATGTGGCACTGGGTGCCTTGTAGGGTTAAAGTTCGATTTTGGGTAATATATAAAAAAAAAATTAAGACTATTCTTATGTAGTTGCTGTTTGACCGACAACTGCCATACAGTATGAAGTTTCAGGCGACCACCAATTTAATATAAAAAATATAATTGTAATAATATTTTAGAAACTAAGGGAAATATAGTATAAAACTCCTTATCATAATTTGAAACATATTAAAACAAAATCGAAACTTATTTTGTTTTGAAGAGAGTAAGTATCTTTCAATTTATTAATTTATTATTCATATCTATTGAAGATATTATTACTAAAAGGCTCTAATCAGGTCCACAAATACTCTTGTTTACTTTAATATATTATGAGAAAACGAGAACACTTCACCCAATGGTAAGCATCACGTCTCACCATAATAAATGGTATAAAATTTACTGCCCATATTCACACTACTATTCGTTAGACGACAGTTGTAGACGGTAGAGTATAGTTATTTTTATATTAAAAACACCACGAAATTAGTTATTTTAGCAAATATATTTTTGCCTTTACTGTTCTGAAGGAAAAGCTTTAAATAATCTTAAAATTAAGGAGATAAGAAAAAAAAGGTTCAGAACCACTGCTAGAATAATTTAAAATTTAAACGTATGCCACATAAAGCTCACCTATGTACATTTATTTTCTTAAAGACAAATTTATAAAAGCGTCCCATCAACTTGAGCCAATTCAAAGCCACGTTTTTTCACATCTAACGATATAGAAATGTCACAGAAAGCTAATTTAAAATTTAGCACAGTTTTAAAAAAAAAGCTGAGTTTCATTTAAAAACTAAAACTTATCCACTCGCAAAGCGGTCGTAATTAGTGGATCATTAAATTCCTCGGAATTTTCAGTTGGATTTTTTTATTCACAAGAAAACGTGGCGTCTCGTTCTGAACTAGTTTTTTGCTGACACTCCATAATTTATCTGTTTTTATTTTTAATATTCTCGTGATGATTTGTGGCGTATCTGTGTGGCTTGTTTGAAGTTTAAGCCCTAAGATGTTTTAAAAAAAATAAAATATTATATGATACAATAAATATAATTTTGTGATGTCAATAACAATTTTAGAAATAAAATAAATACTTTTCTTTCTGCTTTTTCTTTCTTTTTGTGTTTAGCCATGTTGGAGGAAATGATTTGTTTAATATTTTCATAGTTTGGCTCTGGTAACAAGACAAAGTGCGGCGTTGAGTTGTACCATTCAATACGCAATTACTCGAAAATTCATTAAAAAGTAGGGAACAGAGAGACTTAACACTAGATTCCCTGCATACGATACAGAATATATTATTCGTATAAAAATTTAACTTAGCTTCACGCATTATTCCTAGCGGGATAATGCGTGAACCTAAGTGAGTGAGAGAACGGAGCGCCAAACGCTACGATCTCTACTTATGTACCTCTTTCGCCTCGTCCACTGTCATCAACCTCTTCATACATGCCCTCCAGGAGGTCCTCATGCTTTTTTCGTGATCTCCAGTATATTTGATATTGTGTTTTCGAAGGTCAACCGAGGTAATCATATAAAAATATTTGTTAGAAACTACGAACTACGTTATATTTTGTGCTTTGATAATTTGGTGGTTTCGACTGAAAGTAGAGTAACAACAGCTTTCTACTTCAACTTACATTCTCTTAATGAGTACATATAAGTATAATGTAAATTTTGGACTCTTGCCAGGTCTATGTAGTAGAACTGTGTTATGTAAGTAATTTTAACATTATTGCACCTGTGGCCGTAGATATATATAATAAAATATAAGTTGAGTTATTATGTTTCAACAAAGATTTTAACATTCATCTAATTAGATTTTGTCAAAATCATGTTTTTTAGCTTCAACTTGTAGCTTGAATATAGCAGGGTAGGCAGAGGGAACCTGGGAACTAAGTGTTATAATACTCCATTACCCTACTTTCCACGGAATTCTGGAAGCATTGTATGTTGAGTGATACTCAACGTCGCGCTTTTCTTAAGTAAATAAAAATATTAAATGTTTTATTCCTCCATGTGGGAATATAAACATTTCATATATTTTAGCCAGTAGTTCATCTTAATACTTCAAGACGCATGATAGATTACGGAGCCATTTACGAAAACTTGCTTCTTTGATTTTTAAGGAACTTTGGATTAGTTTTACAAGCAATTTTGATTTTAATTTTAAAATACTTTTGTTTTGCTTCGAGCTTTCAGATAATTATACTTATTTTATTTTTTCATATTAAGTTTTAATTTGCAAAATTTAAATATTCAGTAATATATACACATAATTATATTTTTTTCTTGGAATTCTTTTCTAACTTTTAACTCAAGATCATATTTTAATTAGTATAACTAATTTACTTTTTTAGCTTCTTCCAGTACGTGTTTATGGAGCAGGGTAGCTTAGTGTTAAGACACTCTGCTCTTCAGTTTGATTTGATAATTATTTTTCAATGGAAAAAGTATGCCCAAGAGGAATACCCAATTATTTGCCAAGAGACCTATTTGGCTACAAATATCTCGCATATAAATTACATTAGATTAACTTATAAATATTAAACAGAGGAATGTCGTTCAATACGCAGATTTAGTCAAAAGTAATACAAGGTCCGCTTCGATCTAGAGCCCAAGGGCCCTCCGAAGCCAGATTCGAATTCTAAGAGCGCTTCCAAAATATAAGTACAGTTTTATAGAATTCTGAGTTTTAAGGAGCTTTATTTATATTTTTTGGTTAACAAAGTTTTAAGTAGCGGAAATTGTGGAAATGTATGATATTATTTCACTATATACGTTTTATTTAATTTTAAGTTAGATACTTACCTATATATGATCTTTTTTTGAGGGAGTGTATGTTTAAAAAAAAATAGATTGGCTTAACTCGATTAACAGTGGGAAACGGAATTACCTTCTCCACTTCTAGCTTGCTGAGTATGCAAGCAAACAATAAAAAATATAGTAAAGCAATCTAATAGCTATACTTTTTTGTTTTCAGAATTCCATATTTCGAAAGAAAAAACGTAACCCTTATAGGATCATTTCTTTGTCCGTCCGTCCATCTGTCAAGATCATATGGGAGCTTAAAAATAAAAATTAAATCAGCTTCACGCTGAACGCACATTGCAGTGTAGGCAGAGGGAACCTAGTGTGAAGACACTCCGTTCCCCACTTTCTGCCGAATTCTGGAGGCATTGCGTGTTGAGTGGCAGAACTCAACGCCGCGCTTGTCCTCGACACCAGAGCGAAGGAATGGAAATATAAATTTAAGTAAATATTTCATCTCCTTGAGTGGGGATCGAACCCACAACCAGTCGATTTTACAGTCACACTTTGTGCCACTGCGCTACGACTGGCCTCGGATATGGGAGTTTCAAGCTCAAATTAATAATACTAAATATTGAATTCTATGGTTCCTTGAAGCACAGAAAAAGTCAAGCTTCTAAGTCAATGCAATCAAAAGATACGAGCATTCATCCACCGACTTTGCTAGATTTTGTATAAAATTCGCCTAATTTCGCCAAAAATCCTACGGTACCTTACCTGTAGACCTACAGTTATGAAATTTGGCACTAAGTGAGAACTTACAACACAATTAAGGAAACATTTCGAAAAATATTACTTTATCGTAAAAAAATATTACAAACTTATATTAGTAGTTCATTTCATACAATATAAGTGCATATAACCGCAAACTTAAACTGGTAAATTTTTGTAAATTGTACTTCCCGTTTACCTACAATCCTGAAATAAGTACGGACTCCTTGGTGGGCGAGACTGGCTCGCCCTTAACTAGTTTTTTTCATAGCTAAAACTATTAAAAATATAGAAAATAGAATGGCAAGTCATTAATTTATGTTTATCCAACTTAAAAGCCTTCAATTATGCCTAAAATGTTGTTGATACTGAAAACTATTTAGTACTTAACTATTTATTACGAACGTTATGTCAAAGCGTTTTAATTTTGGTGATATTTCGTAGTACCCTCGAGTATTAAACCGAAACTTTATATATATTTATATATATATTGAACGTTCATAATTCACAGAAATTTATTAAAATTTATATATGTTTTCTAAAAAGTATTTTTCTTTCCTAAATGTGATGTAATAATACTTTAAAATTGTAAAAATTAAGACCGTTTCATTTATAATTCTTGAAATGTTACAATTTTTAGGTCTTAGAGTACGTTTTCCAGAGGACTCAATTTTATTAATAAATGTTTAGTCAGTTCAATTTTGTGGGGTCGCCACCCTTGTCCTCCATCTTGGAAAAAAGGATGCAAAAAGCTTCCACACTTTGTGAATTTAGTAAATCGTTATTTGTGGAAAATTTAATTATTTACAACTTTTTTTTCCATTACTAATTATCGTAAAATGGAACGTAGAAAAATTATAACCAAAAATAACTGATTGATAAAATCAGTTATTCAAATTTTATTTTGGGCGTTATAACTTTTTTTTTTATATTTTTTCTACAAATAACTTACTTTTACTAACCCAAAACATTTATTTTCCTTGAATCAATCAATCAATTATCAATGAAAAGTTAAATTTACTTTACCCATTTAAACTAACCTAACTGTACCGTTTGAAGCAGTGTGAAATCAAAACTTACATTCAGTTTCAATATTGTCTTGTCAGAGTACAGCTATTGAAATACTAACGCTTTAAGGGAGTCCTGTTCAAACTATTGTAGCCGTTTGAATTTATGATTTCCGGTCAGATTGGCTCATTCTCTATTCCAAAGAAATATTACACTAAACGTTAAAAAATAATTTTTTCTTTAGATTATTGAGTATAAAAAATAATAAAATAAAAAAATGTTATTAATATGCCTGCCTATCTTTATTTTCACATTTTTTTTTTACAATATTTTTTTTATTGATTCCTATACAGACATCGATTCGTTATGATTTTATTATAAGTATAGTATGTGTTAATAGCTCATGTGAGTCAAAATATTAAGTAATTCTGATTCTAAAATCAAAATAAAAAAGACTATAATAATGTTTTAAAGTATTTATTTGTTTCTACTTAATTTATTTATTATATTGTTGTTCTATGTAGAAGTTTACGTCACATATTAGTTATATAAAAGAAATACATTTAGGTAAAAAAGAATATGTAATAAAAGTCTCATAAAATTTACATACATAATTTATAATATGGCTTGTACCCTCAATATGAAAGCTTAGCAACGTTTTTTATTTTATGTAGACCTTCATAAATAAATATGTTTCTCTTATAAATATAATTATTAAGATATACGTACAGTAATTCTAGTAGTAGAACAAACAAAGGTCAAATGCGAGTCAAACTCGGCCACATAGGTTTCTATATAAATTTTAAGATTATAGGTCAACGGGAAGTATACATTATTAATGTTGAAAAACTTGAACTCATTTTATTGTACAAATATAAATTTGTAATGATCAATGACAAACATAAATTTAATTTTTTTGGTTTTTTTCTTTTATTTGTACAGTTAGTTCTCACATCTTGCCAAATTTTACAAATGTAGGTCAATGAGAAATACTATATCTATAGGTTTTGATTATGCGGCGATTAAAATTGACAAATTTAAGTTTTCGGGCGTATGTATCCATTTTGTATGAAATGAACTACAAATATAAATTTGTAATTATTTATTTCTATTAAAGAATGCCAAGAAAATCGTCTCAAATCTATGTCTCAATTTTAAAAAGTTGTGAAAATACGTTTATATGTTAAATGTTATTATGTAATTAATGATTTCATAAACGATAACACGCCTTGGGAATGAAATGCTCGATTCAGTCTTTTTCTATGGTACATTTGTCACTAACAAATATAATTATATAATTGACTTAAAGAAATATTTCGCTGAGTTTCTTGCACCACGCCAGTTTTTTAAAGGTCTTTTCTTTATTTTCTTTATGAACTGGTGGTAAATTATTAGACAATAAAAAAAAATCACTACACTTTTTGTTTTGGTGTTTCCAATAACTTTAAATAAAGAATGTTTCTTCTCTTATTCAAAAAAAAAAAATGTATTCAATTGGCTGCTAACGTGTTATTATATGAGAAGCACAAAGTTCAAAGTAATGTATCACTTAATTTTCTGTAGTCACCTAACAAAATGACAAAGATTAGTGATAGTGACCAGTAAAAAGTAAATAAAAAAAAATACAATAACCTAAACTACTAAAGATCATTTACACAATTTATCTTATACAAAATTTGGGTGATAACGTAACCTCATTTTATAATCAAATTTACACTGCATCCCGCATAGAGCAGAGCACGTAGAGGAAACATAGTGTTTCTGCCGAATTTTTTGTTGTATAAGAATGTTGAACGACTGGCGGAACTCAACCCCGGGCTTTTAACCCTGGTGCCACAGCGAAGAAATGAAAATATTCATAAACAATAATTCATTTCCCTGTATGGGGATAGAACCTACAACTGTCACGTTACAATCACACGTTTATGCCCTACACCACGATGGTCTCAAATAAATATTCATTACAACACAAACATTCTTAAACAAAATTTTGGGTGAGAACATCCATCATTTCATAGATTTAGACTATTATCATGTCTTACAGTTTGAGGGTCTCCTGTTTATGCTACATTACAGCCGTTGAGAATTTATGATCTCCGGTCAAACCGAATGGCGCCCTTGTGCAAGCTACTGTTAAACTCAACCTTTTCGGTCGATTTCATTTTCAGCTTTGTTCTGTTAGTTTATCTAAAGCAATTTAACATAATACAGATACCTATATGTTTTTAAATACATTAATGTTTTTTTAAAGTATTTTCATTTTTTTTTGATCCACACATCTCTCGCTTGCGGCAGGCTAGGCAGACAAATATTAGCGTTAAAATCCAGTAGACAACAGGGTAGGCCAAGGAACCTAGTGTTGAGATACTCCGTTTTCCATTTTCTGCCGAATTCTAGAGGCATGGCGTGTTGAGTGGCGAAACTCAACGTCGCGCTTTTATCTAAATACCAGAGAGAGGAAATGAAAAGATTAAATGTTTCATTTCTTCGAAAGGGAATCGAATCCAAGTCCGGTCGCATTTACAGTTCTAAGCTTGTGCCCTTGTGCAACGACTGACCATTCTATATTCATATCTTTATAATATTTATTAATATTAAATCAAATTAATTCGTTTTATTTTATACGTATAAACCGTAACTTTGATGCAAAAATTTTTTTATAGTATACTAAAAGTTAACTCTAAAACAACATTTTCAAAATAATAACAACATTAGCTTTACATCAGTACAACTAAAACTTAACACAAACTTTTATATAAAATACGTTAATATAAATAAAAACGAGTGAGATTTATGAACCCTCAACGTCAAAACAATGCAACTTTCTATAAAACTGTGTTGCAAAAGTATAGATATACAACTTCGTATAGTACATTTTCATCATCATTGTACTAGTGCAGATGGACTAAGATATTTCAAAACTTTAAATAGCTCTTGGACTAAAAGCCACAGCGCATTATCCACTATCGAAACTGGTCAGCGATAGCGTGAAACTAATGGAATGTGATCGTTTTAAAAGAACCAATGTACGCATTGAGTGTCTTTAAGACCAGAACCAGGACTGACGGTAAAGTGTAAAATATACTGAATTATAATAACTAAATTGGTTTGAATAAATATATATAAATATATATAGATTATTAATGAAATGATATCATTGCATATATAGTTATAAAATAAAATTATAATTTCTAAACTAAATAAAGAATTATTATAATAAGAATAATTAGTCTAATTTGTGGCGAATTTTTGAGGCGACCTGACGGACCTGAGACCTCCGAAGTGGTATTGTAATTTATTCCTCAGCATTGAAATGTTTTTTTACTGTAATTATACAGATTATTTACAAGTAAAAACGTTACTTTACAGAATTTATTGATGCCTCTTTTATGAACATCCAAGAAGCGAGGCACCATTTTGACAACCCAAAAAGTGTGTATAGAATTATTAACATTAAAATAGAGGCCGGTCGTGGCGCAGCGGCACGAGGTGTGACTGCAAAGCCGACTGGTTGTAGGTTCGATCCCCACTCGAGGAGATGAAATATTAACTTAAATTTATATTTCCATTTCTTCGTTCTGGTGTCAAGGTTAAGCGCGGCGTTGAGTTCTGCCACTCAACACGCAATGCCTCCAGAATTCGGCAGAAAGTGGGGAACGGAGTGTCTTAACACTAGGTTCCCTCTGCCTACCCTACTGTTTGCGGGATACAGCGTGAAGCTAGAAAAAAAAATAAAAAAAATAAACTCATAAGTCGGTATGTATATCGTGTAAAATCATATACGTAACTATTATCAAACTGCCAACAAACATATCCTAATTATTTCAATATCAACCAACCAACACTAAGTTGAATCACATCCATAGATAAATCCAGAAGATTTATCAAACTGTATTGTACTGTGCCCAGATCGATTGAAGGAATCTCGTTGATTCATCAAATGGATCAGCACGCGTCAGCGTTTAGATGCGTGTTAGATATATTATGTTTCGGTTCTCTGTGCTGTGTCAGCACAGTACTCGATGATTGCAACGTAGATTGGTATTGGAATAATGGATTTAGTGGCTTGTCGATTTTAGTTGGCAGTTTTGAAGTTTATATGTTTTTGTTTCGTATGTAATTTGTATTTTGAGAAATGTTTTTGGGTTTATTGTTGTTATTTTTATAATTTTTCCCTTATATTTAGGTACTTCACTTAAGATTATTTCAACTGAATTTCCTATTAGATAACAGAATCCTAGATTATTTAGAAAATAGCGTAGACAGTCAGATGTTGTTTTCTCGTAAAGTAAACCGAAGTGCAATACAATACGCACAATTTTTATTTTTGTTTAAAACTTGAATCGTTCTTTAATTGTTCTTGTTTTAATAGGTTTCAGTTGTGGTTCTCGATTTATTTATTTTTATCATCTATCAAGATGTGAAAAAATGTTTTTGGCTTCATTCATTTCGTTGATTAACTTTTGTCTCGGCTAGTCTTAATTTTCTTGTTATATCGTGGCGACGTGATTCTGCTGATACTAAGCCCAGTTTCGTTTTAATTATGTTTTTTTTTTATTTAAGACTGCCTACTACTTATTTTAACATTTTTATCATTGTTCCATACTTAAGAAAGAAAAATACTTTTTAGAGAACATATAAACAAGTCAAACTGTCGTGTCTTGAACGGTTTTCAAGAGGCGCGGGTTCAAATCTCACTACGTTAAAATATTTGTATTTTCTAAAAAGTATAAGTATTTAATCTGCTACTTATCGTCTTTTTTAACATATAGTAGTTGTAGCCGAGCATAGCAGTGTAGGCAGAGAGAGTCTAGGAACCTACTGTTTACCCACTTTCTGCCGGATTCTGGAGTTTGCGTGTTGAAGGTAGAACACAACGGTGCGATATCAAATATTAAATATTTCATTTCCTTGGATGGGAATCGAACCCACAACTTGCCGTGTTTACAGTTACACGCTTGTGTGTGGTCTTGTTGCTAATATTTTATTCTTGAAAGTGTTTCAGTATGATTGTGCCTGGTCATCAATATTTACCTAGTCGTTGCGCGATGTTGTATTAAGTATACTAGCTTGCTTCGGGTAAGAAACCCGACTAAGAATTTTCAAAATTAAATACTTTTGCTCCTTACCGTCTTGTAAGGTCTCATAGTTCAAATTCTAATAACATTCTTAGAATTACTTTTATATATAGGGTGTAACGCGATCGACGGTTGTGTATGGGTAGAGGATCTCAGTACCTATCCATTTCATCCCCATGTATGTTAGCCAGTTTCCAGCAGATATTTGATATGATTTTTGGAAAAAAATCGGATTTTTGAAGAAAATTGGCGAATACTCGCCGAGTATTTTGATTTTTTTTTGTGTTTATTCTTTATACACACAGGTATATAGTTTTCAAAGTAGACGGTACAAAAAAAAATACTTGTGAAATATTCTTTCTACAAATATCTGCCGAACCACTGAAAATCAGCTAACATACATGGCGGTTGATCCGTTGATCCGTTTGAACCGTTGATCCATCGATCGCGTTACACTCTGTATATAAAAGTGCCTAACGTCCAATATTAATATAATAATGTATCTCCTATCTCTAGTTAACGTCAATCTTCGATTGCTTCACATGTCTACCCAATCTCTAACCTACCTGCATGCCAATAACCAAACCGGGCAATGTCAACTTATGTTCAACGATAGATTTAAGCCCTCCTTGCCCTATCGATAATTCCGTTTCGTGTAGAAATTTTAAATTAACAAAATTCTAATTGTATGTGCTAAAATCATTACTACTTACAAAATTTTTAAATAGTTAAGTTTGCTTAAGCCAAACTTCATTACATTTTGACAGATACTTAAAGATGAGGTTAGCAATTTTATTTGAATTATTTTATTTTCCAAAAAAAAAAAGTTAACATATTTTTTTTATAATAAAACATTTTTTTTTCTTTTGAATATCAAAATTATAAGCTCATATAAAAAGTACATAATGTTTCTGTTGTCGCACTTAGGTCGTGCTAAACTAAGCGCCATAATTTTTAATCAATATATAAATTGAGGTAAACTGCGCAAAAAATTGAATTAACGATTTTTTAGTATTATTATTTACTTTCTGCAAAATGTTATAAATTGTGTCTTTAGCCCTTAAAGGCTATATGGGTGCAACAACACCCATGCAGTTTTTGTTTTTATTCACTATATTCTTTAACTTTGTCACAGCGCTTAGCACTTTAGTGTATCCTCTTAAAATATTTGGGCTACACACACGAAGAACACGCGAGAGCAGTGGTCCTCCTCATGCTAAATTTTTACCATATGCTTGCCTCACGGGTGTATCGACACCCATAATAGACACAATTTCCTATTGATTAATAATGTAAGTGTTGACCTTTCTTAAGATTTTTATTCGATTACACATGGAAAATGGAGATTAAGCATGTATAATGGGGATTGTTTTTTTGGATTACGAGTCCACGATAGTAGTAGTAACTAGTATCTACAAAAAATTAAAGTAAAAATGTACTAATATCAACCGACGAGCCGACTGACGAAGAGACCTTATTAGAAGAAGATATTATCAAGATGATCTCCGAAGTGTTAACGATTAAAAAGAACTTATATCTCATTAATCGTAATGAAATTAAATAAAAGGTTTGGTGTATATTTGGATTTCATTTTGTTATAAAAAAGGAAAAATTATGGTCCCCTCTTGCATAGTCAACTCAAGTTTTTTACGATTTCTTACTATTAATTAATAATTTCATTACTTTTAAGAAAAAAGGTGTCGTTATACCCATTATAGTCTTAGTGGGTTATGTAATTTATTATATAACAATAAGTATATTAATCAATACAAACAATATATTTTTCCGATTATTTACAATACTATATGAACATATGTATTTTAAGGCTTAGAAAAAATTTAAGTCGTCTGAACCAAAAAGATTAAAGTTTCATCTGCTCACTAGATTTTATACTTCGTTTAGGAGTAAATCATTTTTTTTATACTTAAAATAAGCTATCGTTTCACCATATTAAGCCTTATGTAAAGTATTAATGTGATATAAGTGGATGCACGTTTGTAAAAAGTACCATTTGATTCCATTTTTGAAGACGTGGTATTCATACAAAAGTCAAAGTACTATCAGGACTACTAGCCTCGTTCAACTCAAGACATCGTCATACTTTTATTATTTGCGATAATTAACATACATTTTTGAATATAAATATTATTAATAATGTTAATTATTAGTTAGCTCCCTGGAGGTCTAACAGTATTAACTATAGAGTCTCCCATGCACTATATTTGAAAATATATCAGTTTGGTTGCCGTTTACCACTTGGTTATACAGGTTTTTTCGTAAACTGCCGACATGTTTTTAATGTTCAATATAACCATACAAACTAAACAACACTATTAATAGTTGAAACTGTTAAAAAATTCACATAATAAATACTAGACACACAAATGCACATGAAATTTATGATATATAAAGATATAATATAAATCAAATCAGCTTCACGCTGTATCCCGCACACAGCAGGGTAGGCAGAGGCAACCTAGTGTTAATACACTCCGCTCCCCACTTTCTGCCGAATTTTCTGAAGGCATTGTGTGATGAGTGGCAGAACTCAACGCCGCGCTTAACCTCGCCACCAGAGCGAAGAAATGGAAATATAAATTTGAGTAAATATTTCATCTCCTCGAGTGGGGATCGAACCCACAACCAGTCGGTTTTACAGTCACACCTCGTGCCGCTGCGCACTATGGGCAATCGAGGTCCGTATCAGATCAAAAATCAATAACTTTTTTATTTGTTAAGATAAACAATTGAATTTTTGCATAAGCATAAAGTATAAAATTGCGCTTAAGATAAAGTTAAGATATTATACTTTTATTGAGTTATAAATATATTAAAAAAATAATGAAAAAAAGATTATTTAATTTCCTTAGTCCACACTACTTATAGTAGTAATAAAAATGTATTATTAAATTAGTTTATTAATAAACAATGTTTCTTAAGCTGTTATCTATTTGAGTAAGAAATTAATAGTTATGATTACACATATAATACTTAGTTAATAAAATATAAAATTTACAAAAAATGATTTACAAGTAGAATAATATTAGAAATGAATGTATATTACATAACGAGTATATTATATTTAATTATACTTGGTGAACTTCGGGATCCATAATAAGTTCATTCACTTTTAAAAGATCTAGGGTATCTTCATCAAGTGCCTTCACACTTTTGCTATACTCGTATGTCTTTCTATGACTGGAAATGTATGGATCTGATGTGTAGAGAAGAGTATGAAATACATTCTCATTTGTAGCTGATTGAGAGCACTTTCTGGCATGATGTAGGCGAAATTTTTGATACTCCTTATTACGGGATTCTTGTGCACCTTGTGCATTCTTGGGATCTCATTCGTTTGTTAGATTCCTTAAATACATTTATTGCGCTTTTGTTAAGTCCAAATCAATGAAAATACTCAATTCCTCTCAATCCGATAGCATTTTTCTCTGGCTTGCGTTTTCTATGAGATTCAAATATAGAGAAATTGTATCTCGGTCAGCAAGCCTTAGTTTTTCCAACGAGTTTTGCTTCTAATTCTAGTGTGGAACGTAAGCCCTGAACGTTGGCATTGCAGATGTGTCCAAAGCCATATTCACTAAATAGCGCGGTATTTTCGCCTCTTCGTTGATTCTGATGAGTCCCCATAGGGACACAGGGTCTTCCGCGTTTTCCAGAAGACGTCGATGGTGAGTTCTAAGGTGCTACTTCTTCAATGATTGGTAAGGTTAAGAAATATTTAGAATCAAAACAATTTTCGTCGTTTTTTTTTTAAAAACGAATCTTTTTACCGGGACGCTTCTGTCCATTGTTTATTAAAGGAACGAATAAGATTCCTTTAAATGTCGCTGATAATAAAACATATGTTGTCTACAGAAACATGATACTTTTCTATAAGAAATATTAATAGCTAATATTGATTGCTTTAATTTTTTTTTCCTCCTTCGATGTATGGGTATAATTCACGCTTGGAACACTCGAATTTATTAGCCACGTTGAAATTTAGTGAAGGTACTTAACAATCAAACGTCTGTTAGTAATTTTATTACTAATTTGTACGAGTTTTATTAAATTAATTCACTCTATTTATATAATTTCACAAATGAGGGTATTGTGCATTTTATTAATTAGTTATACCGCAAAATGTGTGCAAAATGAAGATAAAACGTTCTTTTATTAATAAATAACAATAATTTCATTGAAATTTACCGTAATCTAATTAATTAAATAGTACAACATTAGAAATTTCAATAGATAGAGTTTTTTTGTTCCCTGACTTGTATCGTAGTTTTCGTGATAACTTCTTAAACCGCACGTTTCCGCAGCTGATTTTTATAAATGTTATTTATGAATATCTGGACTATAAAACAACACCAAATGTAACGCGTCGGTAGACGTCGGTAACTGTCAAAAGTCTCGATGAACTTTAAGTACGTACTTTTTTTCTCTTCACTTATTGTTAATATTTTTTATAAGAATATAGTCACAAAATCCACAATATAATAATTGTTTTGAAATCTACATACTATAGGCTTTTTAAAAATATATAACACTTTATACCTATTTGCACATTTTTTTTAAGGAAATTAAGTTTAAAATATCGATACGAACAACCTGAAATAGACAGTCTTACGTATTACAATTTCTCACAATTAAAAAAAATATATTCCAAATGTAATTCACGAAAAAATAATTCATTACATTAAAGGTGCACTATTATACTATTTAAAAAAAAATAAAAAGTGCGTCAGGGACGACTTTAGTAAAAATGAATTTTGATCTGCCGTTGTTCTACCATTATCCATAGTGCTGCGCCACGACCGGCCTCAAGATAATATACACGTTTAAATATATATATTTTTTATATTTTCACCAGAACGGAAGGAGGCGTGTGAATTCATTTGCGGCCAAGCGTTTCTTTAATTAAGCACTCTTTTTTGTAGGTAAATGGCCCAAGTGTCCAATGTCCGTAATTAATGCCCCTTCACGAAACTTCCGCATACTCTTGTGATAATTGATATTTTATTGAGTCTAGTGGCAAGAAAGGCTGATAATTCAGAATTTTTGACGTTATTTTGTTAAATTTAATATTTAGAAAGTATATTATAATATTGGCAGAAAGTAGGGAACGAAGTGTCTTATGACTAGGTTCCCTCTGCCTACCCTGCTGTGTTGGATACAGCGTGAAGCTGATTTATATTATAATATATCTATATATATTTATATACTAGCGACCCGCTCGCGGCTTCGCCCGCTTAAACCACAAAATTATTTAATTAACACACTGAATTATGTTCGAGTTTTGATATACCTATAATGTATGTTTGCAACGCAATGAAGATTTTTAATGACAAATTTATTAAAACTTTAGGTCGCATTTTCGTACCTCCCATGAGAATCTTCACTTGAATTTTTGAAATAAAAACACAACTTATCGATACTTACAATAAAATTCTAACTCATCGGTGGCTGTACATGGAAGATATTACAATTAACATTGTAATAGAACTTAGTCAGTTTGTCTGTTTGTCTGTGAATTTGTTCACGATAATCTCAGAAACGGCTTAACCGATTTAAATCCTTTTTTGTTTGCATTTTGGCAATTTAATATTAGTTTTATTTTAATCAGCTTCACGCTGTATCCCTCACACAGCAGGTTAGGCAGAGGAACCCTAGTATTAAGACACTCCGTTCCCCACTTTCTGCCGAATTCTGGAGGCATTGCGTGTTCTCGTTCTTTCGTGTTCTCGTTCGCTCGACACCAGAGCGAAGAAATGGAAATATAAATTTAAGTAAATATTTCATCTGGACTGGATTTTAATCGGTTCACACAAAGTCAAAACCAGATCCACGCTTTATCCCGCCTTTAGCAGGGTAAAGATTATGCGTAAGATTATGAGATTATGTTGTAATGTAAGAATTAAGATATTGCGTATAATGTGTGACTGATGTGCGAAATTAAAATATTATTAAACGAAATGAAAATATTATTAAATTATAATTCAATCCTCCAAGTGGGGATCGGACCCACACCAGTCGCGTTGCAGCCACACACACAACACAACTTTGGCCTTTAACAAAGAACAGAAGAGAAGCGCGTCAGCGCTCCTTTTACGGAAATAGCATATAGGTAAAATATTTTAATTCCATACCTAAAGAATTTAAGCAACAGTGTAGACGTAAGTTTTTTTTTTTCATTTCACGATGTTTAATCATATCTATATTTCGTGTGAGGCAGTTACGCTTTGATACCAAGAACGTAAACACATACTACTACAAAAATACTACTAAAACCTTTAGATTTTAGAACTTTGAACTTTGCCGCCAAAACCTACAGCTCGATTTCGGAATGAGGCGTATGCGGCGGTCTCCCTTTGATAAAAAAAAAAAATGTGCGTGCGTCGTTCTTGACAAATTGTATTTTATTTTACAACGATAATTTTATTATTTATTCGCGGCTTTGTCCGCTTGAATTACATGATTACTCTTTTAAGAAATATAGATATTACAAACAGCCTTAACTAATAATTAATTGATTTGGATTAGTACTCACGATATTATTTGCAAAATAACTTATCTAGCTCCTGTACAGTTTTTAAATTAGTAACATATATTATTAGTTAAATATATAATTGATATACAGAATATACGTAGAAAGCACGTTTTTGCTCCCAAAAGTTATTTTTTTATACGTTTCTTAAAAAAACATTAATAACATAAACGAACGAACGGACTGAAGAACCTATTCAAAATATTTCTTTGAATATTAAGTCATTCTTTATCACTGTGTTAAATAATTACGAATTAAGCTAGACTGTTACGAAGGTAATCTTCACCAACAATTCAATGTAGTTTACTTTATAATTAGTACTATGAACAATTGTACTTTAAGAATACGTAAATTTATCAACAGTCAAATAAATAAGACGTTTCTAAAGTCATTCTTTTGGACTTACAATTGAACTGTAACCATTCGAGCATTGTTAGAAAAATATTACAATGTTATGTTAAAATTTATTATAAGTATAGATGACACTTACATGACGTAATTAACGTTAAGCAGATAATAACTCAACAATATAATAATTTATTTCTTAATAATTTCTTTTTTTTTTCAAATATAAATATCTTTAAAACTTTAAGTACATTATTTTTTGATAAAGTGTAGCGGTAACCTTTCCAAACTATATTTTCTTTTATGCACAGCGCCATCTATTAAGATCCCATCACAATTAGTGATAGCGTTACGCGTATGGAAGAGAGTATCAAGATTCGTTAGTACCTACTATTGGTCAATAGATAGCGTTCTTGTATCGATTTTTTAATATGTCAAATATAAACTTCTTGAAAACTTAAATACTTATATCTTTAGTATTAAAATGATTAATATTTTTTAGTATTAAAATGATTAATATTCCTTCCGTCGTAATTAGTGTTTAACTCCACAGAACGTTTTTTGCGTTATCAAGATTCGTTAGTACCTACTATTGGTCAATAGATAGCGTTCTTGTATCGATTTTTTAATATCTCAAATATAAACTTCTTGAAAACTTAAATACTTATATCTTTAGTATTTAAAATGATTAATACTCTTTAGTATTAAAATGATTAATATTCCTCCCGTCGTAATTAGTGTTTAACTCCACAGAACGTTTTTTGCGTTATCAAGATTCGTTAGTACCTACTATTGGTCAATAGATAGCGTTCTTGTATCGATTTTTTAATATGTCAAATATAAACTTCTTGAAAACTTAAATACTTATATCTTTAGTATTAAAATGATTAATATTCTTTAGTATTAAAATGATTAATATTCCTCCCGTCGTAATTAGTGTTTAACTCCACAGAACGTTTTTTGCGTTATCAAGATTCGTTAGTACCTACTATTAGTCAATAGATAGCGTTACTTGTGTCGTTTTTTACTATATCAAATATTAACGTCTTGAAAACTTAAATACTTATATCTTTTGATAGAGTGAAGCGATTACAATGAAATAAAGACTAAAACCTACCTTGATTTATTTGTAATTTTTATGTATAAAAGTTGCTTAAATTTATTGTGTACTTTTTACGTGATACGTGTTCACATAAACAGACAAACAGACAAACAGACAAAAATTCCAAAAATGTTGGAAATGGATTCTGTTAGTTATCCTTTAACACCCTGGCTAATTTTTTCTTAAATATTTTCAATGTACAGAAACGACCTTTCTACAGATTTATTATAAGTATAGATATAGATAAACTTTGTCGTTCCACGTCTTGGTTGTTGGTACATAAAAAAAAAACTGCTATCTTAGATTATTATTTTCACAGCGACGCTATATAGAATAAAATACATTTATAATTACAAAATAAAGTTAAGTTTCGTTAAGTTAACGGACTATTATACTTTACTTTAATCTTGTTAATTTGATAAGAGCACTCCAAAATTTTCCCACTTTTAATTTTAATTTTCCGTCAATTCATTATTCGTAGTAGTACCTACTTAAAGAAAATTATTTAAACAGCTTCAGATATATTGTTATATATATCACAACTAATTACATAATATAAACTTACAAATTAAATTATTATATACTCAATAAAATATTGGTATTATACACAGTGTGACTGTAAAACCGACTGATTGTGGGTTCGATCCCCACTCGAAGAGATTCAATATTTACTTAAATTTATTTCCATTTCTTCGCTCTGGTGTCGAGGCAAAGCACGGTGTTGAGTTCTGCCACTCAACACGTAATACCTCCAGAATGCAGCGGGATACAGCGTGAAGATGATGATTAATTTAATTGAATTTAAATTATATTCGTATTTTTTATATTCCTACACCTACTATATTTGAGTAAAAGAAAGAAGTCCTTAGTCATTCTCTTGTTTTTAGGCAGCAGATCTAATTCTATTACATTTATTAGCGTAACAGAACCTAAAACAATATATATTTTTTATTTTTGTCTTTGTTCACGCTAATCTCAGAAACGGAGACTTGAGTTAAATGCTCTATGAGTTAATGTGGCAAGCTTCGGTTAACATATAGGATTTGTTTTATTACAATCGGTTCATAAATAAAAGACGTTATATCAATTTAAAATATGTTGTTCGACAAAACCACTACTTGCTAAAGGAGTTATTTTTTATATTATAATTGTTTTACTGAATTGGCAAATCTTGAGTTTTCTATATTTTTTTATTTGATATAGATAGATATAAATTATAATTTTTATAATGATAGAAAAAAAACCGGGACCTCTTTAAGTTATGCGGGGTTCCTGGTAAAGATTTTATTGATTGAAGATTACTTATAGATCCCGACTGTTAATCCTAATAAACTATTGGACTTGTTTATTTTCTTTTTAGTTTTATGCAGTCGGGGTTTTTGTTTTTCCCGACTGCTAAGGAAGGGTTATGTTTTTCGCGCGTATCATGTATGTATGTAATATTCTTTATTACCTCGTATCTCCAGAACCGCTGAACGGATTTATATATTTGAGGTATCGTTAGATTTTTATTAGCAGCCCAAGTGTTCTTAGATAGGTGACGTTAATAAAAAATAATCATGGCGGCTGTGGTACGCCATTGGACTTAGTGAAAAAAAATATTTTCGTTTCGAATACTACAATATGGGTATCAAATTCAAGAGCTCAATTTCAGGATTTCAAAAAGGTATATTATGATTATCATTACCATAATAAATTCTAACAAAAAAATGAAAAATAAAAAAATATTTGTAAAAACAAAAATCCCGACTGCATCAAACTAAAAAGAAAATAAACAAGCCCAATAGTTTATTAGGATTAACAGTCGGGACCTATAAGTAATTCTTCAATCAATGAAATCTTTACCAGGAACCCCGCATAATTTAAAGAGGTCCCGACTGTTAATCCTAATAAACTATTGGGCTTGTTTATTTTCTTTTTAGTTTGATGCAGTCGGGATTTTTGTTTTTACAAATATTTTTTTATTACAAATATTTTTTTATTTTTCACTTTTTTCCTATATGTTAACCGTGTTTTTTTCTAGTGAATATACTTTTTAACATTATACTAAAACAGAAACAATCAATATTAAAATTTTTGTATGTCTGTTTTCCTGTTTGTCCGAACCATCTGAAGTTATTGTTATATAGTTCCAGATAAAAAAAAAACAATAGTAACCATCTAAGTTAAAAGTTATATAAATTACATGAAAAACGTTATATCTTCATACTTTCATACATACATTTACACATTTTAGACGTATAAATTTAAAAATATAGAACATATGTACGTGCACAAATAGACAAAAAATGGAAAAAAGTACAAAAATCTCTATACAAATACATGAAACAGAAGTGTTTCCTAATACTTGAGAGCGTTGGAGAACCAATTGTTTGTATCCAGACGTACAGCGGACTTATGTTTTTGGCAGAACGCCCGTCCTAGTATTTATTGCGCATCGTTTATCAATTATCTAGAGTCGAAACGTGGTAATATAAAGAGTTTTTGATTTATCACGTTCTTGGATATATTGTCCACTATATGGTAAGGTTTGTTGAAATTCAATTTATTTATAATCTAATTTTCGTTTTATTAAAAGTAATTATTAAAAGTATTAAGAATAATCATACTCTTTGCACAAACCAACTAGCTCCTAAAAGGCAAATCAAAATAAATTCAGTTATTTACAAATTTGTCAATAATTTTTCCTTGAGAAGGATTTGAGATTTAAATAATAATTTATATAATAAAATCGGTCAAGTGCCATTCGGACTCGTCCACCCGTAGGGTTCCGTAACAATTTCAGGATTATAGGTCAACGGGAAATACAACTTATAAAAGTTGATAAACTTGAGTTTCCGGGCGTGTACACTTATTTTGTATGAAAAAAACTACAATATATTTGTAGTAAGTGTAATTTATAACGATTTTTCTATAATATGAACATAAATTTCCATTGCGTAAGGGGAATTAATAGTGCAGGGGCACAAAGTGACTGTAAAAGCGACTGATTGTGAGTTCCATCCCTACTCGAGGAAATTAAATATTTACTCTAATTTATGTTTATGTTTTTCGCTCTAGTATCGAGGCAAAGTGCGGCGTTGAACTCCGTCAACACGCAATGCCTCCAGAAATCGGCGGAAAGTGTGGAACAGAGTGTCTTAACATTAGATCCCCATCCATGTCCATGGGAAGCATTCTATATGTTTTAATTACGAACTACAAAATGCAGCAAAAAGAAGGTTGATTTGACAAATATTTATATAAATAATTGCAGCTTGACATTCACGGTTTCACCTTATGAGATAAGGAGTCCATTAGTTTAATAACATAAAATATAGAAGTAGCTCATTGATATTTATGAAATGAGAAGCTAGGATAAACCTAGCTTTTCAGTTGTTCTATTTTCTATAAATATAATCCAAAGGAACTTCATTCAAAACTTATATTCCTGTGGATATTAAATTTCAAACTTTTAAATTTTATAATATTTTTTTTATTTTGTCTATCCTCAAGTCCAATACAAAAAAAAGACTTGTTTCTAAAACAAACTTCCATCAAATCCCAAAACATTCTCATATTGTTACAAATTTGGCTTTTTGTAGCAACCAATTATTTACTCTCAATCAAACAACAGGGGGCTATATCGTAATACCAGATCGGACTATCCCTTTGTGTAATCGAAAACTATTAATACGGAGTGATGACAATGGTCCATTCGATGCATCGAAAAGCATATATTTTATCGAAGCATTTCATTCCGTTTTAGGGTCTATATTGTAAAATGTTAATATAATGTAAATGTACAAATGTATGGCGTGTGCGAAGTAAACATGTTTTTTTTCAGCTTCACGCTGTATCTTGGGGCAGGGTAGGCAGAGAGAACCTAGTGTTAATACACTCCGTTCCCCACTCCGCCCAATTTTTGACTCATTGTGTGTTGAGTGGCGGAACACAACGCTGCGCATTTGCCTTGAAACCAGAGCGAAGAAATGAAAATTTTAATAAATATCAATCGATTTTGCCCGAGTGGGGATCGAACCCACAACTGTTGCGTTACTGTCACACGCTTGTGCCCCTGCGCCACGACGTGTTTAGAACAACTAAATTTCATTGTTTTTAAAGTAGGATAATAAGGTAATGTAAGGTAAGATTGATTGTTTATTGCGTTTTTTTACTGATATATTTATGTCAACTGTCTAAATGAAAGTTTCATACACATTATATGGCTAGTATATATTTTATTAAAATTGTAGTTATAGAGTACTTCTCTTTCTCTGTATCAAAAATTTTAAAAATACAATTTTTAAACATAATATTACTTACATATTCAGAAATTTCATGTAAAAACATCGTAATATAGGCGATGAAAGTAACGGCGAGTTCAAGTAGTTGGGCACTCGGCGCAAAAATATGGTTACATTTCAGGCTTGTGCTGTGCGTGGTGCTCGTATGCCAAGTAATTGGCTTTGTGGCTGCGTTATATTTTGCTATATAGAATTTAATATTATTTATATTTGTTTAAAAAAATTGCTGTACTTAGGATATTGAATCAAGATTATGTTTGAAAGGTACACCTATTAAAAATGTATTTTTTTATCAGCTGCTGAGAGCGGGATACAGCATGGGTAGGTAGGTAAAGGGAACCTAGTGTTAAGACACTCCGTTCCCCACTTTCAACCGAATTCTAGAGGCATTGCGTGTAAAGTAGTTGAACTCAACGCCGCGCTTTGCCTCGACACTAGAGCGAAGAAATGGAAATATAAATTTAAGTAAATATTTCATTTCCTCGAGTGGGGATCGAACCCACAACCAGTCGGTTTTACAGGCACACTTTGTGCCGCTGCGCCACGACTGGCCTCAAAATATATACTTTGAATATCATTATAGCTGGCCGTCGATGTATAAGAGTACTGTTAACGTCACGGTTGTGCTGCTACATGCAGAATGATATGTTTTGAAATATTCAAAAAATAATTCAAAAAGTAAATTGGCCTAACTGGTGGTCTTATTTGTTTTTGTCATCTAGCTATTCTCATATTTTTTATACAAATATAAAGTTGTACAAATATATTTTATCGGATATATGAATTCGACGGAAAAAGAGGAACGGAGTGTCTATCCTGTTGTGTGCGGTGCAGCAGCAAAGTCCGTGGTGCAGCGGCACAGCACCTGACTGCAAACCCAATGGTGGCTTCAATGTCTCGGAGGAATGACTTAGTTTCATTATTTCACTCTGGTAAGAAGACTGAGACAGACTGACTGGTATTGAGTCCTGCTACTCAATATTGCAATGTCTCAAAAGTTGGATGAAAAGTGGGGAACGGAGTGTTTTAACACTAGATTTCTTCTGCCTGCTCTGCTATATATAGGTGAGATACTTTTCTATGAAAAACATATTTGATCCTTAGTCGTTTAGGAAGCTACGTAGTAACGTTACTTGATAGAAGCAAGGAAGCAAAATTATACGACCAAACTGAGCATATATTTATATTATAAGTTAAACCATAAACATTTTACGAGAGATTTTCTAGTTCGACCAAATTGCGAATCTTAGTGCATTATAATAGTGACAATTTTATGTGATCACACTTACTATATTATGTAAATTAAAATTTTACTGCATATAAGGGTATAAAGCTGAATTTCGTTTAATAAATGGATGCGGATAGCTTGTGTTCTGCGTAGCTTGTAAATTCGTTAACTACGATGTCAAAATTATTAATGTTATATATATATATATATATATATATATATATATATATATATATATATATATATATATATATATATATATATATATATATATATAATATATATAATATAGATATATATATTATATATAGATTAGTAATATTTGGCCTTTAGCAACTATTGCTAACTAATATTTATTATATAAGTATGTTCCTTTCCTAATTGTGGATTAATACTTGAAAAATGTTTCAAGTACATTCGTTTTTGGATTTACAAAAGCAAAATAAACTTCTTATGAAGATAAAGAAAATAGAGATAGATTCTAGAGGTGCATAGTGCATCCGTAAAAAGCTGATGCATGTCGCTACTAATTCATAGATTGGATATACTACAAAATGTATTTATATACACAACGGAACGAACGGAACAACGGAACGTTTATAGGATCAATTAGTTGTTGGTCTCTCCGTCTGTCAATACCATTTATATTTTAAGATCATATGGAGAAATCAAATAATCAAATCTACGGGCCCTTGAAGCAAAGACAATTTTTTTTTAAGTAAAAGAATAATAAATAATGAGAGTCATATTATTGTGGCCTTCACTTTATATGAAATTCGCCGCGTAGTCAAAAACTATAGAGTACTCTCCTCGTGAACCTACAGTTATGAAATTTTACACGAAGTGGAAAATTACAATTAATTTAAAGAAAACAATCGGTTAAGGGCGAGTCGGACAAACCCACTGAGGCTTCCGTGCCAATTTCAGGTCAAACTATTACTTATAAAAGTTTTCAAATTTACGTTTGCGAGCATATGCACTCATTTTGTATAAAATACCAATTATTCTTTACTTTTCCTGCCTTGGCTCTGTTAACTAAGAAGTTTGATTGTTACATCTCTAAGAGACAGCAGTATTTGATACAAATTTCAAATTGATACCTCCACGCGTTCCTGAGAAAAAGGGTATTGACAGACAGACGTACAACAATCAACCACGGAATCCTATAAGGGTTCTATTTTTTACTTTCTTTTTGAGATAAGGTAAAATCGATCGATAGGTAAAAAATTATAGGTATTTCATACAAAAAAAATCATCACAAGTTTATATTTATAGTTAATTTCATAGAAAATGAGTATACACGTCCGTAAACTTATGTTTGTTAACATTATTCGTCGCGTAATCAAAACATATACATATAAGGATATTTTTTGTAGATAATTTAAAAAAATGGCAAGAAGTGAGAACTTGCAGCTAAAATAAAGGAAATATTCTAAAAAAAAATTTTATATTTATTTTACTAATAAAAACTATTATAAATTTATAATTGTAGTTCATTTCATACAAAATGATTGCATACGTCCGCAAACTTAAGTTGTCCCGTTGACCTACAATCCTAAATTGGTACGGAACGACTCGCACTTGACCGATTTTTTTATGAGACAGTAAGCACATGTTAGAAATAATAGATTATATTCTTTATATCTTGTAATGGCGGCAAGCCAGAAATATTCTGTAATATACATTAAAATAGTATTATAGAGGCCAGTCGTGGCGCAGGGGCACAAAGTGTGCCTGTAAATCGAGTGGTTGTGGGTTCGATCCCCACTCGAGGAGATGAAATATTAACTTAAATTTATATTTCCATTTCTTCACTCTGGTGTCGAGGACAAGCGCGGCGTTGAATTCTGCCACTTAACTCGCAATGCCTCCAGGATTCGGCAGAAAATCGGGAACGGGATGTCTTAAAACTAGGTTCCATCTGCCTACCCTGCTGCGTGATACAGCGTGAAGCTGATTTATTTATTTTATTTTATATATTATTTTTGCAAAACACAAACATTCACATTTATAATATTTGTAGGAAATTTTGATTTACAAATCAAATTACAGTGTACAAGTTGTAAATATTAACAACAAAATTATGAACTACATAGCTAATATAATATGTAGTTTCTAAATAAATATCCATATTTATATATATCTACTAAATACTGTCAAAACAGCACAAAATTACATTATATATGGTTTAATCAAATAATAATTAATTTAATATTAACGAAGTTTCATTCGAAATGAAATAAATGTAAACTTGACCAAAAATAAATGGTTCATTAATTAATTAAATAATGTAATTAGTAGCAATTTTAATGGACACTCTGTTTGTTTAATAGTCATTTCGATACTCAAGTGCCTTTAGTTTTCGTTCATATAAGTACCTAGTAGTAAATACGTATTTCGCAAACTGTAGTGTAAATTCAAAGGTCTATTGAAACGGTAAAAGGAAATTGATATTTCTTATAAATTAATCAAATATGAAATAAGATTGCAAAAATATACTTTTTCAAACATTAAATTAAAGTAATATATTGATTTTAAACGCCAAATTCTTTCATTTACGCATTAAATTTAATTTTTGAACTTCAAATTCATTGCGTTCATTTTAAAGTATTATTCCACACTTAAGAATAAAATTTTAAAAAATATATAAAATTAAAAATAATAATATTTTTTTACATATATAAGTTTCTAAATGACAGATAAGAAATAAAAAAACGAACAAAAAAAATCATGTTTTTTTTTAAATTAGAAACGCTGCTAACAATGAACGAATAACAGTAAACAAACACTGACGTATTTGAAATCTCTTTTTAACGATGCATCGTGGCTGGCCGGTGTTAGCTATGAAAAACAAATTTTATGTGAAATAATATTTAAACTATGGCTGTAACGAACCAAAGCTGAATGCCTAGTTATTATTTTTTTCTCTTTTCCTGTTAATCGATTGTTACTTTAAAAAATAAATTATCTTCTATGATGTGTATTTTTCTTAGGATTTCGTACTTTAACAGGAAAAATCAGTATGTCAGTCTATCATGACCGTTGTTCTCTATTTTCTATGGAAAAGACTAGGCAAACGAGCGTGCGGGTCACCTGATGGTAAGTGATCACCGCCGCCCACGACCCCGTGCAACACCAGAGGAGCTACAGGTGCGTTGCCTGCCTGCAAGGTGGGTTGGGCTCCAGAGCCCGGCATTACCTGATGCGAAACGCAGTGGCATAAATCCACTACTTCACGCCGGTTTTAAATGCCGGGGGTGGTAATGATCCGGTCGAGTCTGCCCATGCGTGTTGCCATTGCTGGCGACGCGACTCTACCACACGTACTTTAGTCGCCTCTTACGACACCACCAATACTAGGATGATCCTATTCTAGGCCGGGATCACACAGCAGAAACGAAACGTTTATTTTGAGATCGTGTGTAGGTATCAAAATAACTTCTATACTAAAATGTAAGTCAACGTCAACATCATCGTCAACGAAATCAACATATTCGTTTTCTTAATAAGTATTTATTTTCCTTTCCTAAGTGTGGAATAACACTTTAAAAATGTAAAAAATAGACAATTCTTGTGCTGTAGGACATTGTAAAAGTGTAAACAAGGCAGCTTCTTTTATTTACAGCTTTTTTAATTTAGTGGCGGGACTCAACACTGCGCTTTGCCTCGAGTTACCAGAGTAAGGAAATTAAAATATTACGATGTTTCATTGCCTCGAGCGGGAATCGAATCCACAATCTATCGCGTTTACACTCGTATGCTTGTGCCCCTGCGCCTTAACGAAATGGTTGTCAGTTAGATATCCAAGTGAGGTAATGTATATCGGTATTTTTAAATTATTTTTTTCTCTCGCTGATCCGCGGATTTTAGGATATAAATATATAATACATTTTAAAATATATTTATTTCTCCGCTGCGCTCAGGTAGTCAAACCGCGACATTTAGTTCCGCCACTTGAATCACAATGTTTCGAATTTTAAATTGTGTACCTAACCTACCCTGCTCCGCGGAAAAAGAAACATGCAGCATTTTTTTACATTTTTAATATTATATCTAAAAATTAAATTCTATTGTATATAACAATACACAATTTTCTATCTTTTAATTATGGCGTACTAAAAAAAATAAGTTATACTTATATACTTACATGCCTCTAGTATTTTATTAATAAAAAGACAGCCACATCGAAGATGACATTATATCGTATAATGTCGTAATCTAATAACTCTCCTTTTAAGTAATTTCCTTTTAATTCAAATATATTTGTAATTAAGCTACTACGATAGTAAAGTAACGACATTTAGATATATACATATAAAATTACATAAAATTAATTAGTAATCTCACTTTACGTATTAATCTCGAACGTGATGGAATGGAGAAACGAGGCATAATATCTGAGTATCGCGCAAGCCTACATAATCTTTGGTATTTCATAATTTATGACTCCTACGCTTGGAAACTGTTAACGCTTATTGTGATTTAGGAAACGGCCACATAATTCTATTTGTATTTTGTATACTATGTATCCTTAGTTATTTATATAATAGCGGCCCGCTGGCGGCTTCACCCGCTTACCACCTGTATTTTTTTATGCTGCATTTACCCAATAGATTGATTATATAGTTTGTACATGCTATCATAATTCACAACTTGTACTCATAATTTAGATCAAATTAGAAAGCAACTAAATATTTTTTACCAAATTAAATAACAGAATACATAACCTTCGTTGGCAAGTAGAGATAGAACTCAAAATCTATTTTTTTAACTTGAAGTTATTTACACGATTTTACTTAAAAAAATCAATCAGCTTCACGCTGTATCCCGCACACAGCAGAGGGAACTTAGTGTTAAGACACTCCGTTCTCCACTTTCCGCCGTGTTCTGGAGGCGTTGCGTATTGAGTGGCGGAACTCAACGCCGCGCTTTGCCTCTAACCTAGAGGGAAGAAATGAAAATATAAATAAATATTTCATTTCCTCGAGTGGGGATCGAACCCACAATCAGTTGATTTTACAGTCACACTTTGTGCCCCTGCACCACGACTGGCCTGACGATTTTACTTAATTGTTAAATATTACCATAATAATAATATATTTTTTTATATAGAAAGAATAGAATTTTCATATTTTGTTATATAGAAATAACACAATGTGGAAAACAGAATATTTTAATACAAAATGCTCTATATAACATGTCACTACTCAAAAAACCTGTAGGTTAGTGACGATAATAAAAAACGTATACGAAAACAATTTTAACACTTTATTATTTGGCTATAAAATAAAATTACATTATATACCAAATTTTATATTTACTAGTTTACAATTTATATTACATATAGCTTGAGAGACGTGCTGGGTAGAAAACGTTGGAGACATATACTTATTTAGAAAACGCATAAAAATAAAAAAAAAATACTTTAAAAAAATGTTAAAAACGTTGGAGACATATCATTCGCTCCAGAAGCACCCCTGATGCTGACCACGATCCTCAGACAAACTTGAAAGGAACGGATATCGTATATATATTTATATATGTAATATACGACATTATTTTTATGTCATCTATTTTTAACAGCCTGTATAGTGTTCATTGAACGATACGACGTTGAAGCGAAACACCTCGATCGATGTCTCCAGAGATTTTATTTCACTATTATATGAAAAGTCGAATACAAGCTATTAGTTGCAATGCGAATGAAGTTTGCCTACTTTGATGTCCAACCAAACGATGGCTTAACGTTCTGTTGCGGTCTGACATTAGTTGTAGAGCTTTGATTATAAGTTTCAAAATGTATACTATTTAGTAAATGCATATTTTTTTTCAGCTTCACGCTGTATCCCACCTTTTTCAGACATTCCGCCGTTTTAAGACATTCCGTTGCCCATTTTCTGCCAGATGAAACATTGCGTTTTAGTGACGCATGGTAATGTATTACCAGATCGAGAAACTGAAAATATTAATAAATAATAATTCATTCCTCTGAGTGGGAATCAAACCCACAATTGTTGCGTTTACTGACAGACGCTTGTGCCACTGCATCATATTTAATATTATCATTTCTTCGCTGATGTCGAGGCAAAGCTTGGCGTTGTGTTCCGCCAATCAACATGCAATGCCTCCAGAATTCGGCGGAAAGTAGGCAGCGGAGTGTCTTAACACTAACATACAGCGTGAAGCTGAAATAAAAATACGATATATTAACTATACTAACAACACTTACAACTGAAGAATATATATTTTTTAAATATTTCATGTACATACAAGACAGATTTTTCTAATCTTATACAATACATAGAAGGATAGTCAAATCAATATAATATTTTCTGCACTATCTGAAATAAAATTATTAACTTTCCTTTTCACCGTGCATTTCTCTATAAGTTTATATTTTAATTAATTAATTAGCTTCACGCTGTATCCCGCACACAGCAGGGTAGGCAGAGGGAACCTAGTGTTAAGACACTCCGTTCCCCACTTTCTGCCGAATTCTGGAGGCATTGCGTGTTGAGTGGCAGAACTCAACGCCGCGCTTAACCTCGACACCAGAGCGAAGAAATGGAAATATAAATTTAAGTAAATATTTCATCACCTCGAGTGGGAATCGAACCCAGAACCAGTCGGTTTTGCAGTCACACCTCGTGCCACTGCGCCACGACCGGCCTCAAGTTTATATTTTAAAAATACTATATTATGTTTATAAAATGCACATGCACTATCACAAGGCAACACCGTGGGGAGCGTCCCAAATAATAACTCCATGAATAAACAATGAAGGGTATCCTACGTCTCTTCTGACGACAACCATTTATTTCTTTACCCATCAACAGCAAAAGTGACGTTGATGTTGTATATTTTTCGTTTTGTGGTCCCGGTTTAGAAAGGTAACTGATATTTTTGTTTGTTTGGAGCAATTTTTAATTTAGTTTAAGTTATTTGTTAAAATATTTTTGAATATGGATGTATTGCTGTAACGCGACGGTTGTAGGTTTGATCCCCACTCGAGGGTATGAATTATTAAAATCAGCTTCACGCTGTGTTATGCACGCTGCAGGGTAGGCAGAGCGAACATTGTGGACAAAGACATTCCGTAACTCACTTTCCGCCGAATTTTTCGAAGCATAACGTGTTGAGTGAGCCCTTATCGCCAGGTTGAGTGCCAGGCTTACTTTTTGCCTTAGTACCAAAACGAAGAAATGAAAATATTAATAAATTATAATTCATTCCCTCGAGTGGGGATCGAACGTACAACCGTCGTGCTTCAGTCACACCCTTGTGCCCCTGCGCCACAACGGCCCCTTGATTTGATTTATTTTTATTTTTATAATAAATAACTACAAGTAATATACTTAGTGTTTTTGTTATCACCACTACAAATACAACCACAGTTTTAACAACTCTACAAAAGTTCCGACGTTGAGTTCCGCCACTCAACACGCTATGCCTCGAAAAATTCGGGGGAAAGTGGGTGAACGAAGTGTCTTATCACTATGTTCCCAAAGCCTATCCTACTATGTGCGGGATACAGTGTGAAGCTGATTTATTTATTTTAAATATTAAAAAAATTAATTATTAACTAATAAGATAATTAGATTAGTTTTTGCCTTTGTGGTTAATAATTTAGATATAACTATAACGTGAAAAGATAGCACACAATTTTAAGCTTGTAGCTTTCGGCCGTTTAATCTGTACACAGTTAAGGAGAGTTTGTTGATGTTATGGATATTTAGCATAGACTGTGCTAAAAGGATTGTAACTAGCTTTTAGATATTATTTTTCATATTAGCATAATTTTAATACTTTCACACAGCTCTTATATTGAGCAAGGTGCACATAGAGAACATAGTGTGAGGACACTACCTTCTGCAAATTAGTTCATTTATGAAAAATTGAGTAGTTTTTTTTAATTTTCCGCTTATCCCTATATATAGAGGGTAGACAGAAAAAACCTGGCGTACTAGTGTTAAGACACTCCGTACCCAATAAGACATTTCTGACATTTCTCCACTTTTCGCAATTGTTGAGGCGCTGCGTTAAGTAGTTAAATATATAAATATATCTTCCGAGTCGAACCCACAGCCCTTGTCTTACTACTAAAGTCCTTAATTACATCAATTTTTATAACGTCACTATTTATATTCAATTGTTTCAATTACTTCAAATCTGAATAGATTGTAGAAATATGCACGATATATATATATATATATATATATATATATATATATATATATATATATATATACATGAAAGCATATTTCAGCAAACACCTTACACGGCTAAATACTCAATGCATATAAATATATGGCTTTAACTAATGGTGGTTTCGGCTGATTGAGATCTAATTTATTGGTTCACATTCTCAGTACAGCCGCATTCTAAATCACAATAATGGCATACGGATCTCTTCGACCCGCAGATTATATTATTGTGAACTTGATTTCTGTCCTTTGTTCCTTAAGACTAAAATTTCTTACCCCCTTAGCCATTTAGTCTTTAAATGTGTTTTGTGAGATGGCATATGACTATATTTGTAAATAGTAAAACTTATTTATTCTTAAATTATTATTAGTAATTAAATATTCATAATTTTGTTAGCGTTGTTTAGTTATTTTTTAATATTCTGTAGCCAAATGACTAAAAATAGAACTTTTATATATAAATCACGTCTATCTGTTTGTACGCTGTTCATACGCTGCAGATTCTTACGCAAATAAAAAAAAATTAGAACTAAAATTTTAAAATTTAAACAAACTTATATGTAAACTATTGTTTCCGAAAGCCTATTTTTGTATGGCAGACGTTATAAAAGTTGTAAAAATAGTAATAACAAAAATCTAAAAGAAAAAAATCTTAACATCAACAGATCTCAATGCACACGTTTAATAAATATTGGTTATGAGCACAATTAAAACTAGATAGCTTGTATATCTAATGTGGTAATAAATTGTTAAATAAGAGTGATATTGAATGCTAGTTTGTATATTCATTAATTTAACCCATATAGACCCGGAGTGCCCAAATGGGGACATTTATAAAAGTACCCTCGTTATTTTTATGTTTTTATGTTTATGCAGTTCATGTCTACAATTGTGTCGATAAATAGTGTATCTTTATGTTGTAGCCGTAAAAGTCATTTAAAATACATTTATAATTGTTCATTTTGTGCCTTTTGTGGAGCTGTTGCATAAATTAGTAAAGGCAAAAAGTAAGTATTTTTTATTCTTAACTTTTTCTTCTAGCTACATTTATTTTGGTACAAAACATACTCAATTACATAGTATATTATATAATATAATTACTTTTAATTAGAAAAGAAGAGTTGTAATAAGATAAATTTAGCTTTTACTATGCTGTCCCCAATTAGGGCCAATGGGCATATCAGAAGTAAAAAAAAATTTTTTTATTGGTAGGTCCATCTCAAGTTCATAATGATACGTAGAACATTTAGCGGTTGCAATAAAAACCAGAGTCTTCAAGAAGCAATTGAAGCTGTAATTATTGAAGAAGAAGACATCGGAGAGGTAGATTTAATTGCGCTGCCTCCAGAATCAAGTGTGGTTACCGATGAAGAAAAAGGAGATGATGACAACATACAAAGGACTGCTATTCCACGAGACATACCAGACAGGGTGGAAGTGTTTACTAATAGAAATAATCGACAAATGACTTATACTGAGGGAAAACTCTAGGAGCCAATCCTACAGAGCTTTTGGGTACAAGAGTAGTCAAACAACTACTCAACAAACTGGATACTAATGCTAATGACCGTGTCATATACTTAGACAATTTCTTTTCTGGTTACGTATTGCTTTGAGATTTACAACAGGCTGGTTATCGAAGAACTGGTATTGTTCGCGAAAGTAGAACTAGAAATTGTCCTCTCACAGCAGTAAAGGATATGAATTATGAATGAAAACCGCTTTGACTAAGTCGACCGAATTTTATTTGTGTGATGGTTGGACAACAGCGTCTGCACAATGGGGTCAAATTTCGACAGCGTTCTTCCTCTGGGTAAAGTAGAGATGGAGTGCTGTAGAAAAGAAAAAAATGGACGTTGGCATTCCGCACGTATTTCAAAACTGTAACAAGGGTATGGGCGGGGTGGATCAGACAGATCAATCTATTTCCCTGTATCATACTGTTGTACGTGGTAAAAAATGGTGGTGGGTTTTATTTACATACATGCTGGATCTCGCTGTTGCAAATTCATGGCGCCTACACCTACTAAGCAATACAAGCAAGATAGATCAGCTTGATTTTCGTCGTTACATCACTCGTCACTATTTGAGAGACGGAAACAGCAGCGTATCTATGCGCCCAGCAGCTTCTGCAGTGCCAAGTCTGCCTGTGGGGTGGGACACTACCCCCAAAAACTTTCCCAGCAACTACGTTGTGCAGTGTGCCATAAAAAGGCACATTGGCAATGCAAAAAGTGTTGTAAAACACTTTGCGTCCAAAAAAGTTGTTTCAAAAGTTTTCATATCACTTGACCCCAGTGACCCCATTTGAGGACGGCTTTTTTTTATTATTAAAATAAAGTAAAATAATTATTTTTTTTACATTTTTTATTTTATTACATCGGAATCTACCAATTATTACTTAAAAAACTTTTTATTTACTGCTAGTTAAGGTATGGGTCTAAATGGGTTAATCAATTTTCTTTAGAAAATGTTTGTTTTACAACTTCACTTTGTATCCCGTATAGAGTAGTGCAGGCAGAGGGAACCTTATGTTAAGACACGCTGTTCCCCATTTTTCGCTGAAATATTGAGGCACTGCGTGTTGATTAGAGGTAATCATCCCCATGCTTTACTTTGTTATCAGAGCGAGGGTTAGAAAATATTTCCAAGAGCGCAATTCGAACCCACAACCATCCCGCTTACAATCCGCACGCTTGCGCCCCTATGCCATGATGGCGTCTACAATATTCGTATATATAATATTTTCCATTCAGCTATAACAAACCTTTTCCGTGTTGAACTTCTATTGGCGGTCGCATATTCCCTGGAACAAATACGAAGTTTAAATATAAGAATATTTTATATATAAAATAGAAATGCGTTTTGATTACTATGAACAAGATTATATACAAAAATAATATTAGATTTTTTTTATAAAGATTAAGATTTTTCTTCGCTCTGGCACTAAGGCAAAAGCCCGGTGTTGATTTCCGCCACTCAACGCGAAACGCAGAATTCGGCGGAAAGTGGGGATCGGAGTTTCCTTACCACTAGGTTCCCTCTGCCTACCCTGATGTGTGCAGGATACTAGGAGGATATTAGGATTTTAAAAATTATGTTATACTTTTGAACATACAATAATATAATAGAAAAGTAAGAGAGGGAAGTAAAGAAAAGATGAGCGATGTAATATACGTTATATTGCATAATCATGTTCTCAGTTTAAAATTACACGAATTATTTTAAAACTATATTTTATTTATTGCTAGAGTGTTTCTTCTTAATTTAAAATTAAAATAAGTGTGAATACGTCATTTTTGCACCAAACGGTACGTTCTGAGTATTGTAAAGTATAACAAGCTAAACTGTTGACTGCGTTCTCTTTAATGACTTCAAATTATTGAAATATGTAGAGAAATGTATAGGAAAATCTTAAGAGGTGGTTTTTCTATTAATAATTAGAAATAAGTTTCTTATGTAATACACTTTTTTGTCGATTGCACAATCAATTCTGGCTTTTCATTTTCTAATTTTACGTATAATTATTATTAGAAAAATAATATAATAATAATAAATTTAATATTTAACAATTAATATTACATTAAATTAATACTGATTTCAATAAATTTTAAAATCAAATACAACGTACCTACTTATTTCATAACACAATATGAAAATGACAATCAAAATCCAATGTTAATATTGTTTACAAGTGTTAATCACTTGCTGTACAAATATTTCTATACACACATACATATTAATAAACAATTATAAATTATTAAATTTTATATAATTGGGCACAGTCATGGCGCAGGGGCACAAAGTGTGTAAACGCGACTGATTGTGGATTCAATTCCCACTCGAGGGAATGAAATATGCATTTAAATATGTATATTTTCATTTCTTCGCTCTGGTGTCGAGACAACCCGCAATGCCTCCAGAATTTGGCAGAAAGTGTGAAACGGAGTGTCCTAACACCAGGTTCCCTTTACCTACCCTGCTTCATGCGGGATACAGCGTAAAGGTTTTTTTTTATTATATATAATGATATATATGTTTCAATCAAGAACGGAATAAAACCAACGATATTCTATTGAGCTTTTAAAGACTGCAGTGATATAAAATTTCTTAAGATAATTTCTTAAGGTAAGTTTGTGTAGGAATAGGATTCTATACTAAAAGGGTAAGACCTTATTAATAAAACATCGTTGTCCTTCCATCTATCTATCTATTCGTCTGTCACCAGTCAATATCTCATAAACCGTATTAATAAATCAGTTATAATTTTCACAAATTATGCATTTCTGTTGCCGCTATAACAAAAACTAAAAAAACAGAGTAAAATAATTTATTAAGGGGGTTCTCATACAACAAAAGTGATTTTTTTTTGCCGTTTTTATAGGTAATGAACCCTTTGCGCGCGTGTACGACTCGCAATTGGCCGATTTTATTAGCGTAATGTTTTATCATTTTATAAACTTGAAGAGTGGTTCTTAATAATTGTAAGCAACATTAAAGATTATGAGTGCAAGAATATTTTATTTTAATTAAATAAAGCTTAACTAAGAATAATCTCTTTTTTTATTACATATACAATTGTTAGCGTACTCGTGTAAAAGAGGGTAGATTTAGGTGGAAAATAACTATAAAAGCAGTGGAATTGTGTCAATCGGGGGCACTCGCTTGTAAGTGACGGCCCCTGTTGGAAGGAAACTAGTGTGAAGTATTGTTAGTAGGTGATACATATCACTTATTGCAATTACATAGTATCTCTTTCAAAATAGTTTAGAATCATATAGACGATGTGTGTTTTTAACGTGTTTCTTTAAAAACGTTACCCGCTTCCGATTTTTAACATCAGAAGTGGGATACGCATGAAGTTTTCATATCTTTATGCGTATCTTCGCCCCATTGGTATTTTGGATTGAAAGTTTGGTATTCTAAAAATTAAAAGCTATTTCTTATTATAAAATCTTTGCTGTTTGAAATTATTATCGAAAAATAGAAGGACTACTTTACTAATAATTTTATTGTTTTAGTAATTTTATTGTGGTGTCATAAGGACTCGAAAAATGGATCGAATCAAGGATGAATAATAAGTAAGTGTCAGGTTAGACCGAGCGAAAATACAGGTCTGTGCATAATGCTTTGAGAGTAAGTTATCCACACTACAATTTTTATAATGTTGACATGTGGGCTCAAAGTTGATCTTGGTACTCTTAAGTGAGAAAAATACTCTTTAAGAGGGAGACGACTTTAACAACTTGGAACGCTTAAGTGAGTGAAATGCTCTTTAAGGCCAAGTTGTGTTGAGCTATGAGTCTGGGTTCCTAAGTGTGGCATAGTCCCTTTAGGTTTCCTAAGTGTTGCATAGTCCCTTTAGGTTTCCTAAGTGTGGCATAGTCCCTTTAGGGTTTCCTAAGTGCGGCATATTCCTTTTAAGTTGGGTCATGTTGTCGAGCTATTTCAGTGTAAAGAATGATAAAATGAGCAAAATTCCATTATGGGACTGTTTTATGATACAGTATAATTTAGGCACACGACTAACTACTGTTTATTGTCACAGTGATTTATCCCGACTCGTGGGGTGCCCGGGGCGGGCACCATGCAGGATGGCCGTGTTAGCGTACTCGTGTAAAAGAGGGTAGATTTAGGTGGAAAATAACTATAAAAGCAGTGGAATTGTGTCAATCGGGGGCACTCGCTTGTAAGTGACGGCCCCTGTTGAAAGGAAACTAGTGTGAAGTATTGTTAGTAGGTGATACATATCACTTATTGCAATTACATAGTATCTCTTTCAAAATAGTTTAGAATCATATAGACGATGTGTGTTTTTAACGTGTTTCTTTAAAAACGTTACCCGCTTCCGATTTTTAACACAATATATTTTATTTTAATTAAATAAAGCTTAACTAAGAATAATCTCTTTTCTTTTATTATATTTTATAGTAAGTATGACATAAAAATAATTCTTAATTGAGGAGCGTTCTTGATGCTTTATCCTTAGTGGAATAGCGTTCTCTCTGGCTTGTACCACTAGAAATGAGGCTTGAAATAAAAAAGTATAAATTGGCTAATAAAATAAGAAACTTGTATGGCCTCCCATTCAAAAATTCAATTTTAATGGAATTTATTTGTTGGCAAGATCTAAATAATAAATTTCTTGTTGAATTTGTACGATTCGAACATTTCAATAGGAATGGTACTCTGGTTTGCAAATATTGTAAACTATAGCTACCTAAAGACATAACATTTAAAACAAGAAATTAGTTTAGACTATTGTTCGCTTATTTTCGTGCATTTTATGTTTAATATTGACATTTTTTTGTATATTTTTTTATATGAATCCAATCCGAAAAACAATACATCTATTGTTCAATATTTTTTAAGTGAATAAAATATATGAATATTTTGTTTATTGGTTTTGAATAACAAAGAATAAATTATTATTAGCACAGTAGTTTCTAATTAAAAAATGTGACTAAAGAACTATTATTCTATTATTAAATTGAAAAAAAAATGTCCTAAACTTAAACTATCCTTAATCTATCAAAGGCGAACTCAATGCAAAACTCAATAGTTGAAATGCAATTGCATTTTGCATCAATATTACCACATTTGCTAATTTCATTCAAAGTTTTGTATGAAACATCTAAACCTTGTCTTTGTGTTGAGTAACTACAATAATCTGCACTTGAGTAACCTAAGCTTGCTAAGCTACGGACAGTTGAGTCTTATTGTATAGTAGCATTTCATAAGAGCCCTTTGCTTTATCCAAATATTTCGAAGCATAATATTTGATGTTTGCTTTTGTTAGCTTGAAATATCGATTCGTGATGGATAGTTTTGTGAATTTATGTACTTTTAAGTATTTAAATTAGTTTTACGCTGTATTTCGCGCTTAATAGGGTGGGCAGATGGAACTTGGCAACCTAGTTTTAAGACACTCCTTTCCCTTTAAGACACAGGTAGGCACTTTTCACTAAATTCCGGCGTTGCGTATTTTGTAGCGGAACTCAACGCCACCCTATACCTCGTTACTAAAGCGAGGAAAATTGTGGGAAAATTTTGGTTGTGATTTCAGATTAATTTAAAAAAATATAATATAGAACTATTAATGTTCTTCAAAGTTCGAAGGGTGAGGGATAGAAAGGGAAATGATAAATATTTTTGTAACCGTGTTTTGTTTGTTTACAAATTTTTTTAACGCGTCTGCATGGACGACCCAATTATAGCTATTTGATTATTGATTATTTGCTGTACGGATAAGCGCACAAAATATATAATTACTACATTACAAAAAAATATATTTTTGATATTATATAAAAAAGAATTTAAATAAAATTTGGCTTTCCTCTTTATTATTGAAAAAATATAATAATACATACATATACACATAATACAACTCATATTATCATAACTGATATTTATTCAGTCAAAATCTTTTCCTATACGTTTACAATACAAAGCTCAACGAGCTAAGCGACTACACATTCCAGTCCACACTTTGTATCTGTGAAGGATCTCTCGTATTGGTTGATTCTGAATACTCGATTACGTTTTCACACTTAATGTGATAGAAGTATTTCATTTTGTAAATATTTTCAATATATACGAGAGATAAATCTTGAATCTTTCATTTGCTTTATATTTTTTTATGTTTCGTATTTTCGTAAAGAATTTTTTTCACTTGACTGACTGTTGGGTCTGTGTTCGTGATTTTGTTTCTCAATATATTCTTTTGTATCGTATAATAGTTTAACACTATCAGTCTATACAACTCGGAAATAGCATCAAAACTAAAATGTTTTTGATAAAGGCAAATAGTAACTTCCAAGGACTGTACGGTATCGTACCGTAATTTCAAAAATTACTGATAATGCATTTCACCCGTCATAGTTGAACTACGTTCGAAAATATTTGGATATTATTAAGCTTCGTGCTTAATTGACCTGGAGAATAGTTAACGTTAACTTTAACTTTTGAAAAATATTCCTGAACTGTTTAATCCGGATAGCATAACGAACAAATTTCTGAATATCTGCTGAATCCGTACAAATCGTTGAACACATCGGAGTTAAATAGATAGGTACTAAAGTTTTCTAGCTACCGATAGACCACTCCTGATTAGTCAATCAAGTTACATTTCCTTTACTTCACGCTGTATCCCGCCCATAGAAACTGGGAACCTAGTGTTAAGAAGCTTCCCTTTTAAGCGTTCCTCACTTTCTGCCCAATTGGAGGCATTGCGTGTTCATAGGCAAGACTCAAAGTGACTTTTTGCCTGAAAATATTAAATATTTCATTTTCTCATATGGGAATAGAACTCACAACATGTCGCGTTTGCAGTCGCACGCTTGTGACTGGACTCTATTTACATTTAATATATATTTAGACATCATTAAAGGTGTACTATCGACATGCACGGTAAATATGACTTTTAAACTTAACGTTTGCATTTTTATTGTTATTTGTTTCTTACTAACTTACGGTTGATTTTTAGATACTTTACATTTTTATATGTACTTACTAAATTTTAAAACCACAATACTATTTTAGTTAATATAGTTATATTAAGTGATAATTGACAAACAAACAAAATGAATATGATATCTAATACAGGTTAACTAATATTTCCATGTATGAACCTATTTTATGCAGTAGCAGGACTATTGTCATATCTGATTCTAGTTTCTCGATCTTTATAATTATGTCAACAAAAAATATTAATCAGGTTGAACTAATTATCTGATCTTGTTGATATACGTGTTGGAAGCATCAAATACGTAGATAAAAAAATAATAAAGAATTGCTCTCGATTTTTACATAACAATAAAATTAATTAAGAGGCCAGTCGTGGCGCAGGAGCACAAAGTGTGACTGTAAAATCGTCTGGTTGTAGGTTCACTCCCCACTCGAGGAAATGAAATATTTATTTACATTTATATTTTCATTTCTTTGCTCTTGTGTCGAGGCAAAGCGCGGCGTTGAGTTTATAATAGACTCGAGTTTTTTAAAACGCAAACGAGTTCAAAACAAAATTAAAGACATGTAGTATATAAAATATTAGCATTTAAGCCATATAATAAATATATGTGTATGTGTGAAATAGTATAAGAATAAGTAAGAATGCTAGATCAGTCTCTCCAATAAATCAGAACGGCGATTCTCTGATGAAAAGTGAGCCAGCTTGCTCTTGCAACGATGGAGGCGATATTAAGTCGAGGTAAAATATTTTTGAAAAAGACGACAACGTCATATATCTAGAATTTCTATTCTACAACAAATTTAACAAAATGATAACAGGCCAGTCGTGGCGCAGCGGCACTAAATGTGACTGTAAAACCGACTGGTTGTGGGTTCGATCCCCACTCGAGGAGGTGAAATATTTACTTACATTTATATTTCTATTTCTTCGCTCTGGTGTCGAGGCAAAGCGCGGCGTTGAGTTCTGCCATTTGCCGACATTCGGCAGAGAGTGGGGAACGGATTGTCTTATACTAGGTTCCCTCTGCCTACCCTGCCTTAGTGTGAAGCTGATAATATTTTAAGGAACAACAATCTAAGGATTTAAAACTTTTCAAAATTCAATACAAGGATATCTGAATAACGTGATAATAATTTCTCGAAAATCTCCCGAATTCGTCCCAGTCCCATGCAGGTCCTTTAATAACTCGACAGTTTCGAAGGTTTGCTCGATCCGATAATCCCAACTGATGAAGTTCGTCGAAACTTTGATCAGCTCCCGAAATTACTTATATATGTGATTATAATGTATGTAGGATATATTTAATTGTGTTTTGGGATTCAATTAAGATTAAACGTTTAATTGTTTGGATTTTAAATTGAATTTAAAAGTTTCATTTTGGGTATTTTCATTGGATGTTTTAATTTTTGGGTATTTTATTTGGAGTTATTTAATTTGTTTATTTAATTACCAAGCTTTTCTTGTAATTAGGAATATTTTTTTCTACGATATATATAATAGATGGGAAAAAAAGTATATTCTTATATTTCATTTTATATGTATTTTCTTTTCTTTTTGCTGATGACCTAAGCAAAGCTATATAAAGTTGAAGTATAGGCGTTATGTCGCAGAGGCATAAGCCTTTGACCCTAAACGTAATGGTTGTGGATTTGATTGCAACTCTTGAAAATCGAGTTGAATGATATGTTTATTGTTTTCATTTTCTCGCTCTGGTAACGAGACAAAGTGCGGCGTTGAGTTCCACCAATGAACGCAATTCCTCCAGAATTCGACTTAAAGTGGGGAGCGGAGTGTAAGGCACTCCGCTCCCCACTAGGTTTCCACGTTCTTCTCTATTCTGATGTGTGTGAGATGCAGATCAAAGCTAAAAAACAAACATCGAAATATTTTTTTAACTCTTTCAGAACCATTTTCATGTCTTTTAATAAAAAATGATGTATACTATACAAATAAAATAAAACTTAAATTTTTAATCGGCTTTTAGCACAACGTCAGTTATGCCTTGATTTATGCGTTGTGCACTCATAGTGACGCTTCAGTCGTCGGAACTTTGGCAGAACACTTAATATGAAATATTTGATTGGGCTTTGATGACTGTTGAAACGACGCTATAGTTTAAAATTATATATGTATGTAATATATGTATGTATATGTGTTATATATGTGTGTAATAGCGGACCTTGCATGGCTTCGCTCTCTTGAACTATATGAATATTTATTTAATGTATTTAAGAAAAAAATATATATTATTTTAATACACTAAATTTACCATAATTTAAAGTTTTTGGGACCTTGTTCGAGTTCGCTTGCAAATAAAATCGTGTTTAATAGAAAACTATTTAGTTATTTCACATAACGCAGTTTTCCTGCGTAAATTCTGATCCAGTAAGAATTCCGAAATAAAAAGTATAGCCTATGTGCTGCTCCGCAATCTATTCTATTTTTCTATGGTTGTTCCGTATAATTTAGTTTAGCTGTTCCGAAGATTAGCCCGAATAAACAGAAAGACAGACAGGAAGACAACAAATTTAAATTGTTTATTTATGTTTTGGTATCGTATAAATCTTATCGCTATATGCAGTTTCTACTAAATAAATCTAATATGGTACTTTGTAGAGTCCGTTGTAAAAGACATATTACATATTTTAAATTACAAATTTTAAAATTTACCAATATTTTTTTTATTTTAAACATATGTTGATATTGATTAAACAAAATAAAATCTTATAAATCTTATAATTAAATATAAATATAAGCGACTTTTTTTGTTAAATAATTTATAGTTTAAAATTATTAACGTCCATTTTTGCAATATTAACAAACAGACAAATTATTTTGTGTGCTTTATCTGAATAAAGTATAGTATTTATGTTTTATATAGTATTTCGTTCTTTAGTAACTGAAATATATTAATATCCGAAACTACGCAGCATCGAGAACCTTCCTCTAGTCCAGCCCAGTGCTTTCTTTGGGTAGTGCAGGAGAGCATCAAAAGATATCGTGAAAATAATTTCTGAAAATTTCTAAGGGGATGACATAAATAGGATTTTACATTTTATAGTTCCCGTTGATATTTAAAACGCGTTGATACTGAAACCCAACAAAAAAATTAAGTTTAAAGAACAATATACTTAAGAAAGTTATCGGACGTATCGAATTCATAAGAAGATTTCAGTGTACAGATTATTTTTATAGATATGACTGAAAAATAAATGATAAAGTGATAATGATAATGATTTAACGACTAATTTTGTAATATTTACTTACTACTACACTACTAGAAGATGTCTGTAAGCGTGACAGGTTGTGGGTTCGATACCCATCCGGGAATTGAATATTTAGTAAGGAAATGATATTATTTAATATTTTCATTTCCTCGCTGTGGTAACAAGGCATAGTGCGGCGCTGAGTTCCAGTGCTCAACACTCAATGCCTTCAGAATTCGGAGAAAAACGGAACGGAAATGTTTTAATGGGAACGAAGTGTAATAACCTATTATTAGGTTCCTAGGTTCCATCTGCCTACTGTGGTATGTGCGGAATACAATGAGAAAGAGAGAAGCTAGAAACTTTTTACTACTTTTTCAGTTTTCGTAAGGTAAATCTTCGTCCAACGTTGAATATAAACAACTACAATAATTGTATTGTAAACTAACATTGGGTGGCAATTTCCAAAGTGACATAGTAAAAATCACATATCATTGAATTTTTTTTGCTATAAACTAAGAACTGAACTGAAATCATCGACTGAATTTTTTCACGGCACTAAAAGTAGGTCAGTTTAAATTGATCCTCCATCAGTATTCTATATTGAATAATAAAATCATAGAAAAGTCAATTTTGTTCATGAAAGATATTAAACAAATATTAATTGGTTCGCTTTTATACTGATAACAGTAGCGAAAAAAAGTCACTTTTTTTCAAAAGTCAATTTTTTTATTGGCCTATCTGTCTGTCTGTTAGTTTGTACGCAAATCACCCAAAAACTACTATTTAGTAAGAAACGGCAAAAAAGTTAATAATTTTTGGATTTTTGTGTGATATTATGTAGCTTAAAGTTTAGAGCAACCTACAAGATGAGTTTTATTAGAACCTAATGGTCAATGCAATTTCCGTAAAAATAACAAAAACTAATGGAATAAAAGATATAATGGAATAATAGAGGCCAGTCGTGGCGCAGGAGCACTCTCTCGTGTGACTCTAGAACAGATTGGTTTGATCCCCACTCGAGGAGATGAAATATTATATTTCTGTTTCTTCGCTCTGGTGTCGAGGACAAGCACGGCGTTGAGTTCTGCCACTCAAGACGCAATGCCTCCAGGATTCGGCAGAAAATGGGGAACGGAGTGTGCGGGATACAGCGTGAAGCTCTTTTTTTTATTTTGGAATAAAAAAAATCTGCTTCACACTGTATTCCGTATATAGCAGGGTAAGTAGAGGAAGCGTAGTGTTAAGACACACCGTTCCCCACTATAGGTCAATTTTTTTAGGCACTGCGTGTTGAGTGGATTAAAAAATAATAGCTCCTTCCCCGAGGGATTGAACCCACCACCGTTGCGTTACAGTCACACCCTTGTGCTCCTTCGCCACAACGGCCTCATGTAAAAAAAAAACTAAAACTAATAAATCACTACAAGTGCGTTAGAAATATAAATTAGAACTTCAACGCAATTCTGTGTATAAGATAAATAAATAGTCGTGGACTTCAATCGGGTGAAGCCGCGACCAGGCCGCTTGTTTGTAACAATGGAGTGTTCTTCAATAAAATCTCCTCATCCTCGAAAATATATAGGAGAAACGGGAGAAAGCAGAAAGAAAATAATAACATGTTATTATGGCGAAAAACTGTACTCCAGGATATGTGTAATATAATAAATAGATATATATAAATTACTATTCAGTTTAGTGTTTAAATTCACAATTTTATATTTTTATTAGACTCATAAGTTATGTAAAGTATAATAAAATTACCATATCAGTATAAAGTAATCAAATTATCAATATAATATTTACTTATTTCATCTAAAAAAATATTCTATTTAAAGAAACAGGCCAGTAGTGGCGCAAAGGCACAAAGAGTGCTATAAATTGACTGGTTGTGGGTTCGATCCCCACTCGAGGAGATGAAATATTTATTTACATTTATATTTTCATTTCTTCGCTCTGGTGTCGAGGGGAAAGCGCGGCGTTGAGTTCCGCCACTTAACACGCAATGCCTCCAGAAATTGGCGGAAAATGGGGAATGGAGTGTTTTAATACTAGGTTCTCTCTGCCTACCCTGCTATGCGCGGGATACACCTTGAAGCTGATTTTGATTTAAAAAAATAATCTATTTAAAGAAACAGATACAATAAGATTTATACAAATTTCCGCTTATAAACCAATAAAAAGTTGCTTAACTAAAACAAAAAGCCTTTATATTAATGGATTCATTAATAAAACATAATCTCAGAAGAATACTAAATAAATAACTAGACTTAATTACATCAGTATAATAATTTAAACGCACTAAGTAGGAATTAATAAGATATGAAGAGAAACTTCTCGAGCGCTGACCAAGTTTCGCAATGTTAACTTGCACTCACCCACTGTTTACTTGTGACTAATCGCTTGACTGTCTGTATATATATTATAATTTAATATAATTTATTTAAATTAAATAAACAGTATTATTGTAATGGTAAGTTTAAGTATTTTTATTTTTGGACTACTCTTCTCTGGTAGAGAAAGCGCAGCGTTGAGTTCCGCCCCACTTTCTTTTGAATAAAACAAAACTACTCAACAAGCAAAACAATAAATTAGGTGAAAGGTGAAAAGTGGAAGTGTCTTAATGGGAGTGTATTAAAACTAGGTTCCCAGGTTTCCTCTATCTATACTGCTAAATGCAGCTAAAAAACCAACAAAAAGGGAGCGAATCTACCTAGTATCTGCTTGCTATTGTATTTAATTAATTGTCATTATTCATATTATTATAACCAAAGTCAAAATAATATAAAATAATAATAAAATATAATGCTTTAGTTAAAAATATATATATATTATTTTTCTTTATTTATATTTCCTTTAAATATATTTAAATTTTAGTTAAATTGGTTACATTGTTTCAACATTAAATATCATCATAAATTCCTGTATCAAAGATACTTTATAATAGACGTAAAACTTTCCGCCTCATTTAAATTTGCAATAAATATAATAGGCAACAGGCATTTTTACTTAATTATAGATTATTATAAAAACGTATACATCACTAGTTTTTTATGAATAATCATTTAAGCTATACTTTTATTATTTTTACCTTAAAATAATCATTCTTGTAAAAGTAAAAGGCAAATTAAAAAAATATATTTAAGTTACATTGCCTTAAGACAAGTAACAATCATTTAAATTGCCCAAAATCAAACTAATATAAACAGTAAAGTTTTCTTAAAAAACAGTCATTTTTCTAAATAAATATATATAAACATATGTATATTGGAGTAACGCCAAACTGCAAAATGAGAATACATTATTATATATAGTTGTTGTTGGTAGATTTATGTGTGAGAAGGAATATATCGCCTCCAACATCTTATATATACGGTTACTACATAAATAACTTAAAAAAAGACTATTTGGCTCCACATTGGCAGTGTAAAACTGGGTTATGATTATACGCAATGAATGCGATAACTATGGAGATAACTTGTGAAGTTTTTATTGCAACAATTTTAAATTTAATGTGGTATTTTAATCAAAAGATGTAAATTTCAATTATTAATTGCAAAAAAATGTATCTGCCGTATTTAATAAAATATAGAATATAGGCACAAAGTGTGACTGTAAAACCGACTGGTCGTGGGTTCAATCCCCACTCGAGGAGATGAAATATTTAATTAAATTTATATTTTCATTTCTTTTTCTAGTGTAGAGGCAAAGCGCGGCGTTGAGTTTTGCCACTCAACACACAATGCCTCCAGACTTCGGCAGAGAGTGGGGAACGGATTGTCTTAACACTAGATTCCCTATGCCTACCCTGCTGTGTGCGGGATACAGCGTGAAGCTGATAAAAAAATAATAATAATTTATATATAATAAAATATTATTAAGTAAGAAGCCAGTCGTGGCGCAGGGGCACAAAGTGTGACTGTGAACGCGACTGTGTGTTCATACTCCACTCGAGAAAATGAAATATTTATTTAAATTTATATTCGCTCTAATATCGACATTTGAAAAAGGCAAAAAACGGCGTTAAGTGGCGGAACCACTTAACACGCAATGCCTCCAGAATAGGCTATTTGACAATGTGAAAAATAAATGCTTATTTGTTGCCATCCGTATAAATTATATGTTTAAAAAGCATTAAAGAGTAAAATGACTTGCAAAATAATTATAAATTTAACATAAAATCTTTAAATAAAAATATTAAATTTCTTTCGTACTTCAATCACCTGACACGAAATGGTCAGGATTGGTCAAATCGACGATGTCGTAACACGGTTGTAAATACGTTTTCGCTTGCTAATGTTTTGTTTATTATGGACATTTCGTCGGAGTAGTTTACTGATTAAAAAATATATTATTTGTAATTCGCTTACTGTGTTTTTTAAAATTCCTTTGATTTGTTTATACGGAAAGCATATACTAAAATTGATGCAATAGGAATTGGGATGCTGTTATTGTAGTAAAATGTCAATATTTTCTAAATTTAATTATATAAACAATGAACGTTATTAGTTTTTTCGTAGTTAGTATTAAGCTCAAATCCAAAATCAATTCAATTTATGACCAATTTAAAAAAAGGTTACTTTTGTGTTGCTTACCCTACTTTGAGAATTCAAAAAAAGTAGATATCCTAACAATAGAATTTTAAAATTAATATGTGAGTAATTTTTACCAAGCGAGTTTTTGTGTTTAATAAACGAAATCTTTTTTGAACATAAATAATTATCCACTATCCGATCAAAATATTTCATATAAGTAAGCAGTTTACATTTTACCATTATTATTCTTAAAAATCATAAATAGTTCAATCACAAAAAAAAAAAGATTATATTTTTTATTACATTTTGTGCAATTCTGTACTAATAGCATAATAGTTAGAATCTTTATCTTGTAATAAAGACTAGATTATATTTCTCTGTATTACTAAAATATATATACAATACAATAGTAAAATGTACATAACCATAAAAAAAAAACAATCTTATAATATTTACATAGATATTGACCGGTAATAAATACAACTATGTCACAGGCATCTTGCATAAAGAAGCGTTTTCGCGGAATAATAAATTTCAGATTTTTTTTTTCAAATAAATATTTTCATAGAATTTAAACTATATTTGTATAAAGATTCTATAGTCATAAATAATCAATCATAAATCATTTTTAGAATCTTATCAAATAGCCTCTTCGACGGGAAGTGGGAAACGGAGTATCTTAAAACTAGGTTCCTTCGGCCTACCCTGCTGTGTACAGAATACAGCCTGAAGCTGATTTTTTTTTTTATTACAAATAAAGTTTTTTTTAAATATATTTTATTTATAACAAAGGTTGGTGACACTTTCTAATAAATTGTGCTGTAAGTCAATTAAAAATGACAAAGGGCCTTCGAAAGCGCAAACTATGAATATCATACAAGACACCGTCAACATTCAATTTTACTAAAAGGTTTTTCAATTTTCGATAACGCTATTTTCTAAAAAAAAACAGTACAGTGCTTTATCTTTTATGTGGTGTGTAGAGACAAGATTAGTTTAACAGATTTTTGAAAGTTATGATATTTTATATTTTTTTCCACATAAACTTGATACGTTGAGTTAAAGTATCCACGGGTATGTAACTAGACGCTTTCTTTGTCTTGTAGATCTGGATAGTAATAAGTAATTTAAGTATGTAGTTTATTAAAAAATTGGGAATCGAACTAGTATACGTAGAGATATTGTCAGAAACTACATCGCAGCTGGTATGTAGAAACTTAACTTTGTCACATAATTCCTTAGTAAGATAAAATAAGTTTTTTTTTTCAGCTTCACGCTGTATCCCGCACACAGTAGGTTAGGCAGAGGGAACCTAGTGTTGAGACACTCCGTTCCCCATTTTCCGTCGAGTTTTTTTGGAGGCATTGCATGTTGAGTGGCGGAACTCAACGCCGCGCTTTGCTTCGACACTAGAGCGAAGAAATAAAAATATAAATGTAAGTAAATATTTCATTTTCTCGAGTGGACATCGAATCCACAACCAGTCGATTTTACAGTCACACTTTGTGCCTCTGCGCCACGACTGGCCTCAATAAAATAAGTTTAAGATATCTATAAGAGATCCTTAATAGTCAACGAAGATTGAAATAAGAGATCGATAGGACTCGATTAAGACTGGGGCTACCCGAACATACTCATATTGGATATGTCTCCAAGTTGACAAATATCTCTCTTGAAGAGTATTGATTGATTTTTTGATCCAGGGCAACCTTTGTTCAACGGGCTACTATTACAAGAATTTGGTCGTCGGTGACTGCGACTGTAGACATGTTGATCCAGCCCTAGGTTTCCGATGCAGGTGTCTTCGAACGAATCGATTTATATAATAACTAGCAGTTCGCCAGCGGCTTCGCCTAAATAACTGTAATGATTGCATATTAACTCCTGTACAGTTTTTAAATTAGTTACATATATTGTTAGCTAAATGTACAGTTGGTAAATATGTAGTTACAGTTACAGTGTACACGTAGAAAGGATGCTTTTAGGCATTTTTATATAGATTTATTTCAAACGAACGAACGAACCAAAAAATCTTTGTATTTACTTGATATTTCTTTCAAGATCCAATCGTTATTTATCTCTGTGTTGAATTAATTACGACTTACACTTAACTGTTATGATTTATGAAGGTAAACTCCACTAACAATTCAATTTTGTTTACTTTATTGTTTAAAATATTATATAATAGTGCTTCAAAAATATATATTTTTATCAACAATCATATAAGTAAGACGCAGGCAAACTAAGGCCTTGAGTTCATTCATATGACGATAACTTTTTTTTTATGAACCAAACTGTAGTAGTTAAGTTGAGTTAAAAAAAGCAATTGGTGAAATTTTCAAGGAAATCGGTTCAGTACTTTCAGAGAAAAATGTGACCATACGTATAGACGAAAAGACAGACAGAATATTAAAAAATATATTTTTGCTTTCTATTATTCTTTTTAAGTATCCCTCTATCCATTTCAGTCAAAATTACTAAATTTACAGACAAAATATTTTTACTCTCTTATTATATATAGAGAAAATCATTCGATTCATATAAAATTAACATTAACCATCGTTTCGGTAAACTTTTTGGCCATTTATTTTATGTTATTAGCCACTTAGTTCCTTTTGTTTTATTTGAATATTGAAATTGGATAGTTTAATACAAATAAACATTGATAACTCAAATAGTAGGTATTACAAAGTAGACAAATCATCACTGGCGCTGTAAGCGTTCAAACGGATGTTTTTTACATCCTTTATTAATTTCCGGTTGTTAGTTTACGTTTTATCTTTGTTTTCAATTCAATTTTCATTTGCAATTTCAATAAATAATATTATTTTTTTTTAACAAAATTTACTCCAAACTAAATAATTACATATCATGATATTTTCTGGGTTTCAAAGGTTCTGTACCTCTACAAAAAAAAATAATTATGCCGTACCGTATAACCTACCGTGGATCTGTAAATATGAAACTTGTTAAAACCTTATAACATCAACAAAGGAACATCCAAAAAAATATAGGTATACCATAAAAAAAATAATTAAATATTTGAAGTTAATGTCATACAAAATGAGTGCATTCTCAAGTTCATCACCTTTTATAAGTCACGTTCCCGTTGACCTACAATACTGAATGGGTACGATATCCTCGGTGGGCGACACCGACTCAATATTTTTATACACTGTATTACTTTTTTCTTATTTAAAAAAGCAATTATCAATTTATTAATTTTATTATAGTATTAAAAAAATATATCAAATTATATCAACTTAACGATATATCCCTATATAGGATATGCAGAGCGAAACTTGTGTTAAGATACTTCGTTCCCCACCTACCGCCGAATTTTAAAGGCATTGCGTGTGGAATGGCGGAGCTCAACGCTGCGACCTCTTTGCCTCGACACCAGAGCGAAGAAATGAAAACATAAATTTAAATAAATATTTCATTTCCTCGAGTGGGGATCAAACTCAAAACCAGTCACGTTCACAGTCACAGTTTGTGCCCCTGCGCCACGACTAGCCTCTATTATATATGATACAATAGTATTCTATAATACTGTATAAGGTGAACAAATTATGCCATACAATAATATGTAATTAAATACACTCTCAAATAGTCACTAATTGGCTTGGACACCGATTGCTCTAGACTTTTGGCAGAGCATTCACAGAGATTGGCCGGCTATCGGAAACCCAGCAAATATGCATGTATAATTGACCTGTTTGATTGATCAGTTCTTCACAAACAAACGTTTTAGAAGTGGGTCGTTTGTTCTACTCCATTTTACCTACAACGGATGGATTTTTTTAAGTTTTATTTTTATATTTGTATCTCGTTAAAAAATGTGGATTGATTTCTTTTTTATTTGCATTAATATTCTTTATATAAATAAATATTTTATAGTTTATAAGTAAGTCAAGCTAGTAAGAATGTTTTTAACATTCTATTACTTTAATGTATTATACTTAGCAAAAAATCACTTATCGATATTTAGATTTTTAGTTTTCAGAAAGTCAGAGCTTCTACGGTAGAAAATTATTTCTAAGAAAAAGCTATACATATATAATTATGTAAATATGTAGCAATCTTAATAAGCTGGGAACTATTGACTCTCGAGAAAGGGGAAAGTTAGCTTGCAGAGAAAAATAAATTGTAGTTTAGGTACTGTAAATAAATAAAAGCGTAATAAATATGCTCGTCAGAGGGAATCTAATGTTACGGTACTCTGTTTCCACTTTTTCCAAGCATCGCCTCAAAAACTTGGTGATTTTTCATTGCTTGTTGAGATGCGGGTTTGAATACAGTTATTCCCCTATAGTGCAGTGGTAAACTGACAGTAAATGATTGTAGCCGTTGTGTTAGGCCACAACTGCCTAGAGCTACTGGCCCGCGGCTTTGTCCTTTGAATTTCATGATCATTTATTAATTAATTATACGGTATTAAGGTACGGTATTTAATTTTGGAATATTTTTATTTGTTGCTTGCTCATTTATATTATTATGTAATTTATGAGTTTATAGAAAATATGTATATTAAAGTTCTATTTCGCTGGCAAGGCAGGCCGTGGCTAGGAGTTCCCATCTTGGCAACTAAGGTCTCGGTCTTGCGGTGTTACGGGAAAGAAGTAGGCAAAAGACTTCTCCCGAATGCGACAAACGCCTATGAAAAAGAGTCTTCAATATCCGATTTCAATCTTACTTTGCAAAAGGACTTTATGTAACATATTTCGTCACCATGTAATATATAATTTTCACGTCACTATATTAATCCAGTCAATTTAGTCATAGAAATAGCTGGCTGAATCGAAAATAAAGAGATAAACAATGGCAGTTCAAGAAATTGAGTGACTAAATAATTAAGAATGTATGGTAAGAAAAGTAAGCGAAGACTTCAGTTGATTTTTGAAAACACAGTGTGGATGATATTACAGAAGAGTACGTTAAAAGAAAGATGACCTTCCAAAGGGCAAGTATGACTAGTTCTAGGACAGAATAAATAAATGGCGCTAGCGTTTACGCGCGTTTAGCGTTTACGCGTTTACTGAAAAATTGAAAGTTATGGATTCAATCCAACATTCCATTTAATTTTAAAGTACTATTTCACTATCCTATAGGCAACCTGTGACCATAAACATATTATGCAGAATACAATACAATTAAATTTTGTAATCACTTTTTCTCAGAACTGGTTAATGTCAAGAAGACATTTTTTGTAGTAAACGAAACTTCTTTAAGATATTTATAACATGAGAATAACTGTTTTGCCGAAAAAAAAACATTTTTGTGAACTTTTACCCTGAATATTTTTTTACATCGATCGATGGGGACTTTTAATTACAATGGTGCCCCTAACGTCCATGCAAATTTTGAGCTTTCTGGGAATTTATGCAAGGGTGAATGTTTAAATTGACTGGACTATATGTAGTTATTTTTAATAAATAAAGAAAGAAATGAAAGACCAGTCGTGGCGCAGCGGCACTATGTGTGAATGTAAAACCGACTGGTGGTGGGTTCGATCCCCACTCGAGTAGATGAAATATTTACTTAAATTAATATTTCCATTTCTTCGCTCTGGTGTTAGGCTAAGCGCGGCGATGAGTTTTGCCACTCAACACGCAAAGCCTCCAGAATTCGGCAGAAAGTGGGGAACGGAGTGACTTAACACTAGGTTTCCTCTGCCTACCTTGCTGTGTGCGGGATACAACGTGAAGCTAATTTAATTTTAATTTTAAAGAAAGAAATAACTCTATGTGAAGTAATGAGGAAAATGGAATGAAATCTTACATTTAAATACAAAACTTTGAAAGAAATGCGGCGGCTAGTGAGTACACCGAGGGTCTTTTCTGTTGCTGGCTACATTGCCTTTAAAATACGCAGATGTAAAATAACCCAAATAACCGATTTAAAGTAAATGTAATTCTGGGATAAATTCTGACTAACATGTCTCTTCAGTCAAAGTTTTGTTTGTTTTTCTTTCTATTTCTTTCTATTTTCAATCATATTTAAGCTATATACAGTTTGACTGTAAAGCAGTTGGAGGATGGATACACAAATTTTCATTACTTTGCACTGGTCAGGAAGCAAAGCGAAGCGTTAAGTTAGACCTCTCAACTCACAATGCATCGAGAATTCGGCGAAAAGTGGAAAACGGAAGGTTCTTAATGAGAACGAATGTTAGGTTCCTAACTGCCTACCGCTATGTACAGGAAAAGGAGTGAAAAAAAAAGGATAGACAGAGACATTGCATCAAGACAAGACGAAACTCAACGCCGCTCCTTGTCTTGCTTAAGCGAGAAATCATTAATAATTACCTTCACCGAGTAGAGATCGAATCCATAATCATCGAGTTTATAGATTGCCACAATTCAATTTCTAAAGGAACAATTTAGAGCATGAAATTTAGGTTCATTCTTCAAAAGAGGAACGTTGACACACATGACATGTATGAATTTCTTTAAACAGTGACAGAGTAAAAATGTTGGATGACAGAGTCATTATGTCAATATATGATTATTCCTTTTATATATAATATTATATTAAATCAACTTCACGCTGTATCCCGTACACAGCAGGGTAGGCAGAGGGAACCTAGTGTTAAGACACTCCGTTCCCTACTTTCTGCCGAATTCTGGAGACGTTGCGTGTTGAGTGGCAGAACTCAACACCGCGTTTCGCCTCGACGCCAGAGCGAAGAAATGGAAATATAAATATAAATAAATATTTCATCTCCTCGAGTGGGGATCGAACCCACAACGAGTCGGTTTTACAGTCACTCCTCGTGCCGCTGCGCCACGACTGGCCTCAAGAGTATGTATATTTATATATTTTTATTTTATATTTATTTTTACTTTATATAATGTAAAACAGATTATTAACACAGATAGTAAAAAATTCACAACAAAACACAGAGTAATTGATGTTTATAAAATTTTATAATTAATTGAAAATTTAGATTATTCAGTAAAATATTTCTAGAGAAACTCACCGGATCGGATGATTAACGGTATCAAATTAAATATTCATGTCTTGCTTGATCCCTAAGTCGGCTTGCTTACGCCACTTAGGTAACTTAAGACTATATAAATTCGTTTTATATTTACCTATATTTGCCGGGATTATTTAAATTGTTAATAAAAATTATACAATTTTAAGATTAACTTGGTTAGTATTATGAAAACTATTTGATTATATTATACTGATACTACAAGGCCGTCGTGGTGCAGGAGTACAAAAGTATGACTGTAACACGACAGTTATGGGTTTGATTCCCACTAGGGAAGTGAATTCACTCTGGCATCAAGGCAAAAGCGCGGCGTTGAGCTCCAAATTACTTCGACTGGGCGGAAAGTGGGAAACGGAGTGTCTACATTAGTTTCCATCTGCCTTCCCTTGGCTCTGCTTTTGATTTTAAAAATTAATATATAACAAGCTTTCGTTAATACAGAGTAAATCCTTTTTAAGTTAAAATTTAACATGTTGTTGTGCATAGTAGATGTGTTTACCTCTATATCTTATTGTCATTCTACAATCTTTCACGTTAATAGAAATCATATGTTTACGGAAATTACGTACTTATTCGTTTCATTTCGATGTTGAATGCGTCATTTCCTTATAATAATTAGTTTTCTTGAGTTTCTCAGTGTCATCAGCTCCATATTTTATATAGCTAGGTAAGCACAGTGAAAGTAGTTATAACTTAAATACTTTTCCACTCGAATTTAAATTACTCAAATTCAAGATATATGTTAAACGGCGGAACTTAACGCCGCGAATCGAAATGAAAACAAATATAATCATCCCCTGAGTGACTGAATTTAGTAAGCATATATATAATATTTAGAAATAAATATATATAAAAGTTTATTTTAAAATAAACTCCAAGAAGATGAATGTTTCGAACTTAATACTTTTCCACAGCCAAATTTACAACGTGAAATCTTGGCTACTCACTATAAAAGTAAGGTTTTCGATGTTTTCCTTCAGTTATTATTTCTCGTTTTATTACTTTCAGTTAGACAGTAATTAAAAATTTAATAGAATTTTTGATACAGCTAGTAAAAATATAGATAAATATAAATATAAAAATGAACTATCACGTAGTAGTAGTGTGTGTGTGTGTTTTTGTGTGTGTGATGATGAAATGAAATGGCTTTTCGATATGGCTTTGTGGAATTGGAGGTAACCTACTATAGGTAGGCTCTACCTACCTATAGTAGGTTACCTCCAATTCCAATTCCAATTCTTACGTCTGTTCATGAAAATAATATTTTTTTGCTCTACTGGAATCGATCTATTATTACTGACGGGTATATTGTTGTCAAAAGAACGAGAAGAAGATTTAGTACTAGTAGACCAAGTGGCACGCCGTGCAGTACTTTCTGACATTGCTATCTTATATGATGATAGAAGAGAAAAATTTTCTAAATATTTGATACTTAGCCCATAGATTGCCATATGAAATATCAATGTGACTATCATTGTTCCAATAGTGGTTTCAATTAAAGGTTTAATAGCAAGAAGCCTCGACCAATATCTTAAGAGGTTAGCTGAGGTGTTGGATCAAGAACCGGATGCAGAAGGCAGTATTACTAAACGGAGCATAATATTAGAAGTTGTTCTTTCTCTGGAGCCCTACCCACCGATGGCTTAGACCCTGGTCCCATCATCGGGAGAATATTTTTTTAAATATTTTTTTTTATATTAATTTATATTTAAAATTATAAAATTATTTCCTCATAGATAATAAAAATATTGATAATAAAATTTAATTTAGTTTCAAATTAATTACATATATGTACTTATTATTAAATATTTCTTAACTACTTTCAACTTTGAATACGAAAAATTCATTTAACAATACCCTATTGTTTACATGACGAATTGCTATAGAGTTTGTTTAAGACTTTGTACATAATACTCTTACTCGCCTATTAAATATTATTAACTGATTTTCTGAGAGAAAATTCTTCAAATAATCTGTTTTCTTCGTCTTATGATAAAAGTGGCACTTCACGAAAGAATGAAGTGGGCTATTTTGCCGTTATAATGAGAATAAAACACATATTTATTTTTTAATATCCAATTATTTTAACAAACATAATATCAATCTTGTTATGATATGAGTATTATTGAGGATTTCTAAGTTATATTTTTACTGATTGATAAGAAAGAGTCTGTATAAGTACTATTAAACATAAGACAATAGAGGCCATCTCTGGCAAAATTTTATACAGTAGTAAAAATAAAAGTAACAATGATGTAAAAATAAATACTATTTGTCATGATAATGATACAAACTTGGTGCAAAACATACAAGGGATGTTAAATAAAGACTTAGAAATTGAGCTATTCTTAAATACTAATAATATTCATGTACTTTGTATTACAGAGCACTGGCTTCGAAGCTCTGAAGCTATATTTAATTTTAATAATCACCAAGTAGCTAGTATGTTCAACAGAGAAAAAGCAATTCGCGGTGGCTCCCTAATAATTTTGAATAAATCTTTCAAGTTTAAAGAACGTAAAGACATTGTGAGCCTCTCTGTTGAGCAGACTATTGAAATGGCCTGTGCTGAGCTTGAGCATTTCATTGTTGTAAGTGTATACAGACCTCCCACTGGGTTATATGAACACTTTGGAATAATTTTAGAACAGGTTCTTGTAAAATTATCTGGATCTAAGAAATTAATAGTTGTATGTGGTGATTTTAATATTAATTTACTAGATAATTCCACCACTTGTATCAGATTCAGGTCATTACTAAATTCATATAACCTAGATAATCTATTTCTAGAGCCAACAAGAATTACTCATTGTAGTGCAACTTGTATTGATAATATTTTTACAAACTCCATACCATGTAAAAAGTCAATAATTAATATGTTAAGCTCAGATCATTGTGGACAGTTGGCTTCTTTTCACTTTGGTAAAAATATAATTAATAAAAATAAAAAAATTGTTTGTATACCGATGACAACTGGTCGAGTAGAAAAATTTAGAAGTAATATAATAGCAAAACTTAAATACCTAAAATATAAAAATAAACCCAATTTACTATATGAGAAATTTTTCAATGTTATTAAAAGTGAGTTCAATGCTATATTTACTTCTAAAACTGTCAACTCCAGGAATTTCTTGTCATTTAATGATTGGGCGACAGTGGGGATTCATAAGAGTAGACAAAGGTTATATGAACTTTATAGTGAGAAAACATATAACCATAGTGAATCATTTAATCATTATGTTAGGGTATATTCTAAATTGTTTAAAAAAGTATGTGCCATGGCAAAATCTTTACACATTAAAAATAAAATTAAAAATTCTTTTGATAAAATTAAAATGACATGGGACATAATTAATTGTGAAACTGGAAAAGCTAAGAATCATAACTTTGAATTTGAATTAAAAATTGACAAAGGTTTAACCAGCTCAGATCAAGAAGTTGCAAGTGTATTTGAAAAATTCTTTGCTGATATTCCAGTTTCAACAACCGATAAACTTATATCCTCCACAACTGTCGCTGAATCATTACTTAAGGAGAGCGTACATAAATGTAATGTAGATTTCAAATTTAAATCAGTCAATTCAAGGGACATCATTAAGACATTTAAGTCCCTTGATATCAAGAAAACGTCAGATCTATGGGGTATTTCTGTCAAATTGATTAGTTATATAATAGACGCTGTTGCTCCTCACCTCGCAACTATATTTAATAATTGTATAGAGTATGGTGTGTTTCCTGACCTAATGAAATTTAGTAAAGTCATACCTATATTTAAATTGGGTAGTACATCTGATCCTAATAATTTTCGACCTGTTTCTATACTACCCTCGTTCAGTAAGATTTTTGAAAAAATTATCCTAAATCAAATATTACTGCATTTTGATTCACACAATCTCATGCACAATAAACAGTATGGTTTTACTAAAGGTCGTTCAACTACAGATGCTGGTATAGGTCTTATAAAGAATATTTATGAGGCTTGGGAGGGATCGCAGGATGCTCTTGGCATTTTTTGTGATTTGTCCAAAGCCTTTGATTGTGTACAGCATTCAACATTGGTCATGAAGCTACACTACTACGGCATAAGAGGACATGCACTCAATCTTCTGACCTCTTATTTAACTGATAGAGTTCAGAGGATTGATGTGAATGGCAAGAAATCTCCTGGTTCGGTAATCGGCATGGGGGTCCCACAAGGGTCTATTCTTGGTCCTTTTCTCTTTTTAATATATATTAATGATTTACCATATCTAGTTGAAAAGGATCATGAGATAGTATTGTTTGCTGATGACACCTCATTGATTTTCAAAATAAAAAGACGACAAATCGTATATGACGATGTAAACAATGCTCTCTCGAAAGTAGTACATTGGTTCAGTGTTAATAACTTACTATTGAATAGTAAAAAAACTAAATGTATTATTTTTAGAACACCTAACACGAAAGTTGTTAAAGCCGATGTACTCTTGAATGGTGAACCCATAGATCCTGTCGATTCTACGGTATTTCTCGGTATCACCATAGACTCCAAATTACAGTGGGGACCCCATATTGATGGATTGGCGAATAGACTTAGCTCAGCAGCTTTCGCGGTCAAAAAAATTAGATCATTAACTGACGTAGAAACGGCTCGACTTGTTTACTTCAGTTACTTCCATAGTATTATGTCCTATGGGATTTTACTTTGGGGTAATGCAGCCGGTATCCAACCGATATTTGTCCTGCAGAAGCGAGCTATTCGTGCAATCTATAACTTAGGCCCTAAAGACTCCTTAAGGCAAAAGTTTAAAGAAATTAATATATTGACAGTTGCATCGCAATATATTTTTGAAAATGTTATGTATGTTAAGAAAAACATTAATAATTTTACCAAAATTGGTGATTTTCATAATATTAACACTAGAAATAAGCATAATCTTGGTGCACCTGTAACTCGGTTGCATCGAATCCGTAATTCTTTTATGGGACAATGTGTACGCTTTTACAATAGGATCCCAGAAAACGTCAGAGAATTTTCTATATCACGATTTAAAAAAATTGTGAAAAGACGTTTGTGTGTTAAAGGTTATTACCAAATTAATGATTTTGTAAATGATAACACGCCTTGGGAATGAAATGCTCGCTCCAATCTGTTTCAAAGGTATCATTGTCACAAATAATTAAATATGTATTTGTTTAAAATTGATTTTAAAAAATAGGTCCCGCTGAGTTTCTTGCGCCGGTTCTTCTCAGGTCTGAGGCATTAATTTTAGTGAACTGGTGGTAAATTTGACGTTCAAAAAATGAAGCATGTAACTTCTTATTTTGAATAAAATTATTTGAATTTGAATTTGAATTTTAAAGTTTGTGTTAAGTTAAACATAAGCTAAAAAAAAATTAAACGAAGGAGAGAAATTATAAAAGGACATGCGATATTTCTGTTTTCTCTGTCTCTACTTGGCAGAAAACGATGAAAGTATGCATTATTGGGCACCAAATCATAAGTGTCAGTCAATGTAAATGTCAGTCAGTTAAGTTAGTGTAAGAACCGCTGTAATATTTTCTTTCAACTGAGTATGGTGTATGTGTATATTATATTTATAAAAAATATATTGTTGTGTTGTGTATATTTGAGTACGATAACTGAAAAGAAATGAAGAACTTAAGAGCGTTTTATTTAATTAATTTTATTTCGACTCCCTTATAACACCTACATTTCATAATTTAAAAACGATATGCCAAGTACTACTGCAAAGTGTTCAAAACATCGGGTTTCTGATAATGTCTAATACTAATTACTCGATTAATCCGGTTAAGAAGTTTCATTTAAAATATGTAATAAATCGGAGATCTAACTACATATATAACTATTTATAAAAAGAAAATGATTTAAAATTAATAAGCGAAATCTTTATAAATCATTGTTTATATAAGATATTAATAGTTCACATACGCAACTAACCATTTTTATTAGAAAATAAATAATAGCTACTTCAACTTAAATATAGCTATTATTTATTACCTATGATTTTGCAAGCATGGAAAAATTTTAAGTGCCCGAACTTGATCGCGGGTTCAATGGGTCATCGAAAGGATTGATGTGATGTAATATAGCTTATATATTTCCCATTATTTTTGTTACTTACCAGTAAAAATACTTAAATTCTTTTTATATTATACATTGTTTGTAGCTTCACATAGCAGGGTAGAAAGAGGGAACCTGGGAACCTAGCGTTAAGACATTCCATTCCCGTTAAGCCACTTCTGTGCAATAAAAATATTAATATTTCATTTCCTCGAGTAGGAATCGAACCCATAACCTGTCACGTTTACAGTCGCACGCTTGTGCCCCTTGCCCCGACTGACAAATTATATATTTTCTACGTATGTAAGTAGATAATGTTACTACTTAAGTAATAGTTTGTATAGTGCATTGATACGTAATTTACTTTCACTAATATAATTGATTTTTTTTCCCTTACATTTTTATTTTTGGGCAAATGCCCAAAGATTTGGGCAGGGCTATTGCCCAAAGAGAAGTCTAGATCTTAAGAATTTTATTTTTGTGCACAGTTTTTATGGTATAAGCTTTTTACATCTCATGTTGAATAAAAAATATATGAAAATGCCAGTTCACATTACTAGAGCAAAATAAGTAGAAAATTTTTAAGCTTATAAACTAAATTAGGAAATTTATATTTTTATGCAACCATACATTTTTTAATAAATTCTTAATTTAATATTACATGTAATAAAATACAGAAATAAACGAGTGTCAGTATATATAAAATAATAGTAATTACAAAAAAAAACTATTAAAAAAATACAAAAAAATTGTACTTAAAAAGCGAAAAACATAATATCAAATACAACTTACCAGCAATTTGAACTCTCTGAGCACTCACTTCAATTTTTAAAATCGAATTAAAATATATTATAATGAAAACTAAAATCAAAATTTGTATTAAGCGCAACAGCATTTTCAAGGGAAACATTTTCGTGATTTATTAATTATTTCACATTTTTCGTAACACTTGTTCGTACGTGACAAGTTTATATAGAGGTGGGACAAACGACTGCCGCCGTCGAAAGTCGACCACCGACTGCGCTATGCAAGGGTAGCATCCCTTAAACCTCCCCCCGCTGTACGTGATACGCACGACTTATTTTATTACTTATATTTTTCTTTAATAATCTTGTTTAATGGGCTTTTATTTGTGAATTTTTATTATTTTTATTAACGTTCCGCACGCAGCAGGGTAGGCAGAGGGAACCTAGTGTTAAGACACTGCGTTAAAAATATATATATATTACTTTACTTTAAAATTTCTAAGTATTTTCATTTTCAAAGTTAATTAAAAATCCTAGAGATTTGATATGGGTAAAGGATTAAATAAAAGAAAACTAATAGTATCAGTAGAAAATGAGTGACGAACGAACGTGATATTCTCCTTCCAATGTAATTGGCTAAGATCGGAACTTTAAAATAAAATAAATCAGCTTCACGCTGTATCCCACACACAGCAGGGTAGGCAGAGGGAACCTAGTGTTAAGACGCTCCGTTCCCCACTTTCTGCCGAATTCTGGAGGCATTGCGTGTTGAGTAGCAGAACTCAACGCCGCGCTTAACATCGACACCAGAGCGAAGAAATGGAAATATAAATTTAAGTAAATATTTCATCACATCGAGTGGGGATCGAACCCACAACCAGTCGGTTTTTACAGTTACACCTCGTGCTGCTGCGCCACGACTGGCTGGAATATTTGCTTTGCTCTGTATATCTAATCATATATTAAATCGTATCTAAGTATACATTAAAGATTTATCTTAGAATAAAAATAACATTACATTATAAAAATATTCTTATTACTTTCAATATAATTTCATATACATATATCGAAGGAAAATAAATATAATATTGTTTGCTTACCCTCTCAAGCGCTATGGATGCTACGAAAAGGCTACGACGCTACGAAGGACGAACACACTAGCGTCCGCTATGTTTCGCATATAAAAGTTTTTTTTACCTTACTCTATACCCACATCCCGATTCCCGATTTCATAATTTATACGAAGCTAAATGCACTAAATATTTTTGTAAGCTTAAATAAAATAGAAATTTACACTTTATTTATTTAGCGTTGTCGGTTTTTGTCTCTCATTTTTTAAAGAATTTGTAAAATAGAATATAATAAAAAATATATATTTAAGTAATCAATAAAAATAAAATAATATGTTTGCGCGCGCTATTTCCATTTTAATATATATTAATTATATTTTAAATTACTTATTTAGAAAACGTATAAAAAATTGAACGTAGCGGGACTCGAAGCCTCGTCTCCTGGAAACCGACCTGGTCGCTGAATAAATATTTTAATTTTCTAAGTGTGCATTAACACTTTAAAAATGTTTAAAATATTTTAAATTATTTAATTTTCCAATCGTTGCAAGACAAGTACCAAGTACATACCGTATTGGGTCCCGTTATGTGTAAAATATCGATAAAAGAGAATAAATAGACTTTCATAAAACTTTTCGTACAAACATGTAACGTACTCATATTGTGTAAAAATAAATAAAAAAGTTAAAATTATGTGTTCCGACCATAAATACAATACAAATAAAATGTTTTAAAGTTATTTTTTTTATTCACACAGAATCTACGTGATGGGAAAATAATAATTAAAATTTTCATTATTTCAGTTTCAGTTTTGATCTTATGAAAGTTTTTACGTGCTCATTGTTTTATTAATTGAATTTTCTCGTTCGAAATTTATCAAACTGTTGATCATTTTTTATTTATATTTCATTATAACGTTCAATATTTTGTACTAATTATGTATGTATTTTAATATATGGCTTTAAATGAGCTTGTTGTTTCGGTAATTATTTTAAATAAAATTAAAAAACACAATACTTTTTGTTGACACAAAATGTATTGTGTTTTTAATATTAAAAAACATAATACGTATTTATATATCTTTTTGTTGACACAAAATGTATTGTGTTTTTAATATTAAAAAACATAATACGTATTTATAGATTTTTTTAATAGTTTCATATTACCTAAATAAATTAAATTAGCGTCACTGTGTTTCCCACACACAGCAGGGTAGGCAGAAAGAACCTAGTGTTAAGCCACTTCGTTCCCAATTTTCCCCCGCATTTTTCGAGGCACTACGTATTGAGTGGCGGAACTCAATTCCGGACTTTTTGCCTTGGTGACACAGCGAATAAATGAAAATATTAATAAATAATAATTCATTCCCCCGTGGAGATCAAACACACAATCGTCCCGTTACAGTCTTTCTCTTTTGCCACTGCGCCACGACGGTCTCAATTTTATATAATAATTAAAACGCAACTAGATAAGACTCAATTAAATAAAATATTTTTTATAAGTACCAGTCACAAGTAAGCCTTATCACAGCCGGGCTATAGTTTTTAGAATATAGACTATAATATATGCTAAAATATTCATCTTTCTGTACAGTGGGTGTTTGAGCATATTACTATGTAATCTTGCATTCTCTCGGCAGCACTGCTAACATTCATCCAGAATCACACAATCTCCTTCTGAATGAGAGCACGAAATGCATTTTGTGTATGTATGTAATGCTGACGACTCGTCTCGGTGGCGCATGGTTATATATATAATGATTTAAGGCATTGTGGTTCAGTTGAAAATGTTAGACTTTAAATGGAATAGTCACCAATACTATTTCTTCAGGATTTTTTTTGTATTTAGATTTTTTTATTTGTCTTGTCTAGTATAAACAGAGTGTGGCGTTGAGTTCCGCTGATTAATAGGCAGTGTATCTAAAAAAAGTGAAACATAGAGTTTCTTTAAAGTAGCTCTCTGCTTCTACCTGAGTCGAGGTCTGCGATATTAAAAAATAATACTTAACTGTACTTGATTAATATAAACAGATCAGACTTATTATAGTATATTTTGTTAAAGAATTGTATTGAAATTGTTTTTTTTACTTATAATCGTCAAATGTTCGAAATATAGATAAAAGATAAATATTATGAAATTGACGTCTTTTTTCGTTGCTATGATGCATTATTTTAAGATAAATATATATATTCTCAATTCTTTGTTCTTCAAGTTGTGATTCTTTTAGTGACATTCTATGTTAGATGATGAATATATGAATAATGAATATAACACCAGGCTTTGTCGAAACAAACTGGGAAACCGATTCGTGAACATTCCTTTAAGGGGAGTCAACCTAATATTCTCGTATTAAGTCAAATACATTTCAATAGCACCGCTCGCCACGTAGACTGTTTCACTTTTAAGTAGTGAAATATAAGTTATGAACATGACATAAGCATGACATATTATTGTATTACGTTATATATTGTTAGGTAGGCCAGTCATGGCGCAGCGGCACGAGGTGTGACTGTAAAACCGACTGGTTGTGGGTTCGATCCCCACTCGAGGATATGAAATATTTACTTAAATTTATATTTCCCTTTCTTCGCTCTGGTGTCGACGTTAAGCGCGGCGTTGAGTTCTGCCACTCAACACGCAATGCCTCCAGAATTCGGCAGAGAGTGGGGAACAGAGTGTCTTAACACTAGGTTCCCTCTGCCTACCCTGCTGTGTGCGGGATACAGCGTGAAGCTTTTTTTTTTTTCATAAGTTTTGTTTTTGTAATTATCTTGCAAATGTATCCACAATTCTTTAACATACAAGAATTATGAATGCACAAAAAAATTTTTTTTTAATAATCATATGAGAGCATAAAAAAAATCTTTTCTTATAGTGTTTAAGAAATCCGTTTGCTAATTTTAGCTATCTTAGGGCAAATATGTAATGGTAACAAACGTAGAATTGCTATATGAGCAGTTTCGGCCAAGATTTAATTGAAACTTAATACAACTTACTAAGCTCTAAACAGGATATTAACTATATCTATAAACAAAATTATACTAATATGTCTTATATATTAAATAAATATAAATTTTCATTTAAATATGTTATTTTTTTATTATTTTAAAAATAACACGTTATCTTCTTTAAGATTATATTATTTTTTTGATATGCTGCGTGAAATCATATTTTACTCAAGCAAATGATTGCATTAAAAACTTGTCCGATTTGGAATTGAAAATCAAAACGCGGCGTTGGATTCCGCGACTAAATATGTTTCTAATAAATAGTTCCTTTTTTTTACTTTTTAATTCAAAATATAAATATTCAATTCACATTTTAAAAAGAAACCTACAACAACATCTTTAACCAATTAAGAATAAAAAAGCATGGACAATAAAAGTCTCTGCACCTAACAACTCATATTAAAAAAAAATGTCTTTGTGATAGCTTCCAATGCCTCATAATCGAAGCTTAACCCTATACAGCAGGAAGATGTAAATAACTTAAATATAAACATTCCGATTGCACTATTGTATTCAATTTGAATTTAAAATTAAAAAAAAAAAAATTAGCTTCACGCTGTATCCCGCACACAGCAGGGTAGGCAGAGGGAACCTAGTGTTAAGACACTCCGTTCCCCACTTTCTGCCGAATTCTGGAGGCATTGCGTGTTAAGTGGCAGAACTCAACGCCGCGCTTAACCTCGACACCAGAGCGAAGAAATGGAAATATAAATTTAAGTAAATATTTCATCTCCTCGAGTGGGAATCGAACCCACAACCAGTCGGTTTTGCAGTCACACCTCGTGCCGCTGCGCCACGACCGGCCTCATTGAATTTAAAATATATTTATATATTGAATTTAAGAAAAATATTTTCCTTAAAAATTGCATGAAAATATTATTATAAATAATTTCAATTCGTCCTTTTACCATAAAATGGTAAAAAGATTAAACGGATTTATGCGACATTAAAGAAGGGCTTTGAAGAAATAGAACATTGTACTCCTAAGCGCATCTCTCGGAAATTGAGAGATAGTTACCTGTATGGATTACATATTTTATTTTTACTTTTATGATACCAAACTACTTTGAAGTAAATTTACAAAGTGAATTTTAAAATCCTTTTCAATTTTAATATAAGTGTATAATAATACAAAATAATTCAATGTTTACCTCAATCGTTAAATAATAAAATTCTTAAAACTTTGTGATTAAAAATGTAAATAATATTTTTTTTCGTAATGAAATTCTTTATAAGTAATTTTGTTTATTATTTAGCTGGCCCTGATAAATTCTGGATCGTCATGCAGCCTAGTGCTTAAAAGAAACTAATATATATCAATATATGGGGATGCTTAAATGAAACGGAGTTTCTTAACATTAGGTTCCCTCTGCTTACCCTACTATGTGCGGGATACAACGTGAAACTGAAATGTATCTAATACTTTAATTCGTCGTATTATATATTATTTTCATATCCAGTAGAGTCAACTAGAGCATTTCTTTAATATATATATATATATATATATATATATATATATATATATATATATATATATATATATATATATATATATATATATATATATATATATATATATATATATATATATATATATATATATATATATATATATATATATATATATAATCATCAAATAAAATTTACTAACTAGATATTTATAAATCAGCTTCACGCTGTATCCCGCGCACAGCAGGGTAGGCATAGGGAACCTAGTGTTAAGACACACCGTAATTAAAAATTTAGTAGGTTGATGTTATTAATATCTAAATTTCTTATTTAATAACGAGTTGTTATACTGTAATAAATAGGAAAATAAAATTCAGCGATCTTAACACTAGGTTTATTCTACCAACCCTGCTCTATGTGAGAAGCTGAAAAAAATAAAAATCCATACACATTGTAGAATTTCCATATTAGATAGCTTTATTTAGCTAAAACATATACCCAACTATTAGAGGATTACTATTTGATAGTCAATAGGCAAATATTTAAACGACTAATAAGCAAACTTAGACGTCTATAAAACCTTTGACGCTGGTATCTATTTGGGTACTAATTTCAGAATGCTTTGTTTGATTCCCAGAAAGTTTTGTGATAATTGATGTTATATAGATGTATAATATGTATACTTAAATATAATTTGTTTCAAATAATATCGAGGCCAATCGTTGGTGCACAAAGTATGACTGTAAAACCGACTGGTTGTGGCTTCGATCCCCACTTGAGGAGATGAAATATTTACTTAAATTTATTTTTCCATTTCTTCCCTCTGGTGTCGAGGCAAGGCGCGGCGTTGAGTTCTGCCACTCAACAATACCTCCAGAATTCGGTAGAAGGTGGGAAACGGAGTGTCTTAACACTAGTTTCCCTCTGCCTACCCTGCTGTGTGCGGGATACAGCGTGAAGCTGATTTTTTATTTTAAATAATATCTATTGACGAATTTTCTTAGACAATTTCAGAGAGTCATCTTTTTTTGGGTTATATGATTGATGTAAAAAATGATAAACCAAAATAAAAATGTACTAATAATAAATAAATAAACTATACTATACTAAATCTATATACTATAGAGTGAAGCGAAGGCATAAATATACACCGTTTTTTTTTGTGCAGAACAAAAGAAACAGAATTTGACAATGTGTAAAGTGGGTAACGGAGTGTCCTAACACTAGATTCCCTCCGTCTACCCTGCAATATGCGGAATGCAACGTGAATCATAGAATTCTATATTCACAACATAGCACTATTACATCCTACGGAGTTGGTTAATCTCAGAGGGATTAGCTGCCGTGACCGCAATCGTTCGCAACATTGTTGTTCGTTGTCTTCTAGTGTATTGAGGTATTTCATTTAGTTTTGTAATATTCCTTTATAATACTTTACTATTAATTTCAAGCCTCATTTTCAATATAGTTCAGTCCAGTGGCAAGAGTGGTGGAGCTCAACGCCACGCTCTGCCTCGACACTATGGTGAAGAAATGATAATATAAATTTAAATAATTCTTTCATTTTCCTCGAGCGGGGACCGATCCAAAACCAGTCGCGTTTACAGTCTACTTTTGTCCGTGCGCCACGACTGGCCTCACAAAATTTTAGAGAATGATATTTTAATTTAACTAAGGATACAGCGTGAAGGCTGTATCCCAGCGAGGTAGACAAATAGAACGGAGCGCCAAACGCTACGGTCTCTACATACCTCTTTCGCCTCGTCCTGTATCATCTACCTCTTCATACATCCTCTTAGGACGGTTCTTATACTTTTTACGTGACCTTCTTCCAGTATCTTTGATACTGTGCTTTTCAAAGTCTCCTTTCTTACCGCTCACTTTTCCATCATAAATCTTTTTTGCTATTCTGTCATCACTCATTATATATATAAGCGAAATAAAATGGGCCATGTCACACAGATCCAAACTTCGCTGACGCCGAGTTAAGACACTTCGTCTTTCACGACTCAATTATTGAGCTATTTCGTGTTGAGTTACGAAACACAACGCCTCAGTTTGCTCGGTACTAGAGCGAAGAAATAAAAATATTTTTTTTTTGACTTGAACCGAACTCACAACCGTCGTGTTATTAGTCAGACAATGCCACTGCGTCATGAAGGCCTAATACATTTACCAAAAATAAACTAAACTAAACTAGCTTAACGCTTTATCCCTAGCGGGTAGTCAGAGAGAATGGAGCGCCAAACGCTACGGTCTCTACATACCTCTTTCGCCTCGTCCACTGTCATCAACGTCTTCATACATGCTCTCCGGGGGTCCTCATGCTTTTTACGTGATCTTCCTCCAGTATCTTTATGATTTTTTTTTCACCTTCTTGCATAGAGCAGGAACGAATCTAGTGTTAAGACCGCTGAATTTTCGAGTTATTGTGTATTGAGTATTGTGGGAATCGAACCCACAACAAATTATCAACAACAATCAATTTTTTTATAATACATTTATATAAACAATAAATAAATATTTATAAAAAATAATTACATAAATATAACCTAATCTAAGCTTCACCATTTCTACGGTACATTAACCCATTAGTTTCTCTCTGGCAACAATAAAAATGTCGTAAGTGACTTATGAAAGTAACGTTTCGGTTTTGCTAACTTCGATATTGGAGACCCCATTCATTGCTTTGAGGTGGGAAGAAATCAGAGCCTGACAAAGAATATTCTGTCTTTGGCGTTATTTACAAAGACAGTTTATTTTCTCGTTAACTCAAAATGAAACTGAATTGTTGCTTGAGGTTTGTAATAGTGTCAGTTAATTGTTGTTTTATAATGAAACATCAAGATAAGACAATAATAGATATGATGATATGAGATTATATTGTTTGTGTATTTACTAATTTTTATCAAATAGGCAGAGGTGACCATCGATAAGACCATCTTAATCTAAATATATATGTAGATATCAATTTTAGGTTGATACCTCCACGTGATCTTGAGATAAATAAATGATCTTGACTGACGGGCATACAGACAACTAAGTAATTTTATAAAGGTTTCGTTTTCCTTTTCAGGTACATAACCCTAAAAAAAGACAATTCTTTTATAAATTCCAGACATATTCGTATTTATATATCTTAAGTAGAGGCGACAGCGACCTACTTTGTTCACGAGACGTTGTCTTCTTTAATTATGTTACCATAAATGCACTTTAAAATAATTATAAAGTGTAGTCTTAAGAAGTCCTTCAGATAGAACAATAACTTTAAAAGTGAGAGAAAATTACACCTCCATCCTTATACAATGTAGGAATTAATTATACTATTGTATTACTAATTGCCATCCACAACCTCGTTTGCGTGGACTTTATGACTTACCATTTACTGGCTGTTTTGCTAGTAGTTCCAAAAAATATAAAAAAATAGCTTCACGCTGTATCACAGGCACAACAGGGTAGGCAGAGGGAACCTAGTGTTAAGACACTCCGTTTCCTCATCTTCCGTGGATTAGTTTAAAGCATTAAGTATTGAGGGACAGAACTAAAGGCCGGTCTTTTACCTTGGTGTCGGAGCGAAGAAATGAAAATATTAATAAGTAATAACTCATTTCCTTGAGTGGGAATCGAACCCACAACCGTCGCGTTACAGTTATAATATGATGCTAGTAGAGTATACTGTGACTTTAGATAAACTACTACATACATATGCAGTCATTTATTTTAATAATGCTTCGTAACCTTTGTAAAATACTATTTTTTATACCAAGTTACCAATATTTCTAGGTCCCCTCGAGATCTTAGAGTTTCACACCAAGTATAATTACTAGAACCATTTACCCCCCAGCGAGAATCGAATCCACATTCGTCGCGCTTACGCTCAGACGCTATGATATCACTCAAGTCAAATAAAAGTAAATACAGCATGAGTGCAGGTTAGCGATTAAGCTCGAATCCCTATATAACGTACGATGAAGTTGATAGAATGTGGCATCGTAAAGTTTCAACTACTCTTCTCTCGTCTCAAAGTTTAAAACTAAAGGGACGTGTTTTATCTCTATTTTTTAGCTTTTCTGATACTGCAAAGCAAAAAATATGTTAGATTTAATAGAATATGCAATTTTCTTTTCTAAATTGTATACATATTTAGCATTTTAACTTATAATTTTGTATAATTTTTTTCTTTCAAATGAACAATACTTTTACGAATTAAGCTCTATGGAACAGTTTGATATTCTTTTTAAATGCGAAGAATATGTTTATGTGATTTTTTTAACGGTGTTTAAAATGTCAATGCTCTTTTGGCGGAACTAAAAATGTCAAACATATATTGCTTAATAGATGTTTTTTTCAACATGACATTGGCAAAGTGGAATGACATGAACAAAGAACAGCAACAAAAATTACAACAACAATAATTTATTAAAACTAATAATAATACGCTTTGTACCTCATATAGCGGGAGAGAACCAAGATTAAAGAAACATCCTCTGACTTCCTCACGAATTGGGATGCTGCATATTGAGTGGTGGAACTTAACGCCGCACTTTGTCTAAGAGTGAGGAATATGAAAATAATTAATTCCTCTCAGTGGGGAAATCCACAATAAATGCGATTACTTTTACTTTTACTTACTTTCTCTTTCTTTTTTCTGACTGCAGCAAAATGCACGATAGCTGCTCTTATTAATAATATTTACTTTTTTAACATTACGCTGAATCCTGCACGTAGCAGGAAAGGCAGATGGAACATGGGAACCTAGTATAAGACACTCTGCTCTCCACTTTTCGCTGAATTTTCGAAGAATTGCGTGTTGAGTGACGGAACTCAACGCTACTGCGGTTTGCCTTGTACCAGAGTAAATAAATAAAAATATTAGATATTTCATCCAACCGAGTGGAACTTAACCTCATAACCATCGCCTTTACAGCCGCATGCTTTCACCTATGCACCATGACTTCTTAACAATTTGAACAAATTAAATAATCAAGGTACTCTTTTACCAGGCTAAGCAAGTATCCCCTATCCGTTACTATTTCCAAAATAGGCAATAAACAAAATAATGGCTTACTGAGAGCTTGAATTGAAAAAACATTGAAAAAGAATTTTTAAATGTTATCAATTCATTCAAAAATTCGAAGGCAGACATACAATTTATTAATCATTAATTTTTCTCCGTAATTAGCTAGTAGGCATGGTATGAAGTCATTTAACCAATGGAGTGTGCACGCGACAGGTGAAAACGAGATTTCGTTTAATTTGAAATATTGTGGACCTTACGTGTAGTGGTCGTTACCAGTGGAACTAACGTACTTTACTAGTAATAATTTAAATAAAAAAAATCTATCTTTGGATTATATTATGTTGGTAATTTAAGTAATTTATTCATATAGTGTTGGTAATTTATGTAATTTTTATATAATTATGTTTTTTTTTTAATTGAATTGTTTGTAGAATGATAGTGGGTTTTATTAATTTAAATGTTCAAATTATTCCGTTGGAGTGTTTAAAATTTAATTTATGAGCCAAAATTTAATTTAATAATTCCAAAGTTAAGAATTTCAAAGTACTCCAACGGAAAAGTTAATGAAACTTAATTTATCAAAATATCTAATATGCATATTAGTTTACCAAGAGACACGCAAATATCTAGATGAAGTTTACTTACTAACATTGATTAAAATTTTTGCCAATGATATGATGTCCATATATTACAAGCATATTTCAGTTAACATAATCAATTTTTATTATGAAATATTTTTATCTTCACTTTTGGATCGTGAAGTTTTACATAGAAATATCAGTAGTAAAAATATAATTTATAATAAATGTATAACCATCAATAGCTTGACGCGGCGTTAAGTTCCGCCACTCAACACGCAATGCCTCCAGAGCTTGGCGGAAAGTGGGGAACGGGGTGTCTTAATATTAAGTTCCTTTTGCCTACCCTGCTATGTACGGGATACAGTAAGAAGCTGATTTTTTTATCTTTAGCTTCCCGAGTAAAAATTATACAGATTTATACATTTATAAAGGATGTACGCGGTTGCATTTTCAAATTATAGGAGCTAATCTCGATGCCCATGTAAAAAAATATTTAATTACACAAATCTTAATTTAATTATAACTTTAAAACAAAACGAGTATTTTAATAATATTGTTTGTTATTATAAAGTAGCGAAATAATACAAAATATTATAAAATTACAAAACAAAATTTGTTTATTAACAGAAGTATTTTTGACATCCTTATTAAATATTTACATATTGTACAGGCTACTACGCTGTCGTTTTTATGAAAAGTCTTAGTGTCTCAGAGTACCATCGTGTTACTCAAGGGTGTATATATTATCACGGTCCGCTACAAAATAGTGTAATTGAGTTTGAATTCGGTGTTTCTTAACACTAGGTTCCCTCTGCCTACCCTGATGAGTGGGGGATACAGCGTGAAGCTGATTTGAGAATATTTATCTACTTATTTTATATAGAAATAGTTTATTTTTATTAAACTTTCGATAAAACACTAGTTCACAATATAATATTAATTTTGGGTTCTTCCTGTAATTACCATATTGTTTTATTAAATGATAAAAACTATCATATACCAGAATGTTTAATATTTAATTCAGTTTGATACTTCCACGCGGTCTATAGATGAATGCTCTTGACAGACAGATAAACAGACAACGGATAGAAATCCTAAAAATGAATTCCGAGTATATGTTGCGAAAGCTTAAAAAACTTATAAGTCAGTGTGTGCAAGGAAATACATTTTTTTGAGCTTTAATGTGTCATTTATATGGAGGGAGCTGTCTAATAACAAAAGTGACTTACCTTTTTATTCATTTATTATTATCAAATATCCATACAAATATAATTTTACAATAATAAGGCACTACAAAAAACCACGATGGTTTATCTCGAATACCATAATTCGTCTAAATTATGGATTTAAATAATATTTCTGTAATAGTTGATTTAAACTCCCCTCAGTAATTTTACTTCATATTTTAGTGTCCAAGTTATTTATTAAATAAGGAACCATGTATGTACTGGTGCGCTGTCCGTTTTTGTTATTAGCTGATAATGAAACTAACTTCTTCCTATATGTCTAAAACATCTGGTTTTAATCAGAAGAATAATGATAAAATTGTTAGTTATGATTCTTTGATTAGTAAGCTTATCCACCGTGTCTAAATCAGTTTTTTTTTATAATTGAGTTGTTATGCGCCATAGACTTTTTTTGTACTTAATTAGAAAATAAATAATTATTATTATAAGACTGAGGCCTCGTGCTTGACGCCATCGTGGCCCAGGGGCACAAGGGTGTGACTGTAACGCGACGGTTGTGGGTTAGCTCCCCACTTGAGGAAATTAAATATTTATTTAAATTTATATTTCTATTTCTTCGCTCTGGTCTCGAGGCAAAGAGCAGCGTTGAGTTCTGCCACACAACACGCATTGCCTTCAAAATTCGGCAACGAAGTGTCTTAACACTAGGTTGCCTCTACCTACACTGTTGAGTGCGGGATACAGCGTGAAGCTGATTTTAATTTAGTTTTTTAATTTTAATTTTAATTATAGGGCTTATTTGTATAAAATATAACATGTATAAAAGTCTCCCATCAAAACAACAGCAGGCATGGCTATCGCAGTAATTCGTGTTCATATTAAAGTTTATTTTTTCGTACAATGTTTACGAACAGGAAAACTAAAACAATGGGCAGCCAGATAACTATAGCACATTTAAGCTTTAAATACAGCGTAATAATTTGTTTCAACGAATGTTTTGTTTACATATGTCGTAGACGTATGGGTTAAGATAATATTTTTGCAATTTAATTGCTTAGTTGTTAGTATTTTTATCAAATGAATATGATATATAGTGATATCCGAGATATAATGAAATATATCAAGACTTAAGCTCGTAAATTATATAACTATTCCTATAAACAGTTGTTAAATAGATTGTATCAGGTGACTTCGTTAAATGTTTATTAATAATATAGATAATTCTACAGTATCAGTTGTGAGTTCCGCCATCAAGTATATACATATATATATATAGGTAATAATTATGTGAAAAATAAAGAACAAAATGATTCACAAAAGAGTTTTCCAATCTATCAATTAATCTATACAAAAAAAGCGTCGAAATAAAAAATAAAAGATATCTAATAACAAATAGAAATTGGAACTAAAAATTTCGCTGCATATATCAAAGAGAATACCTGATTCAGTGCGTTATTTCGCCCGAATACGAATCCATGTAATTTTCAAGCCTTCTAAATCAAGTATTTTATGACACCGTAATCATTTGAGTTTGTGACTTTCGAGCGTAGAATACAAATGAACGGACAGAAATTACAATCCGTTGATCCTGTAATGCGGAGTGACGTGTAATTTATCAAATTTTAACACCTATGGAATGTTAGGGGAGTTTTGTTCTTTATTCTGTTTGTTGGTGGTAGTAACTTCAAATTGGAAAAGGTGTGCAAAAATAATGTTGTCTGGATTATTTTAAAAACGAAAATTTCAAAATGTCGGGTTATTTTTCAAAGGGTTTTTTGGGCTCTCTCAAAGTATAAATGTTTGTGTTTTATTTAGAAACTTGCGAAATATTATTTAAAGGAGTATATCACAAGTTTGCAAAATAAAACGCAACGATCCATACCTATATTATAAATTCGAAAGTAACTCTGTCTGTCTGTCTGTCTGTCTGTCTGTGCCGCAATCAGGGCCAAACCGCTAATTCAATTGTAATAAAATACTCATACAGAGATACTTGAGGGGCTTGGGATGAACATAGGTTACTTTTTTTTCTCATATTTGTAATATTGTCGATATACTAATATATTAAAATATTTTTCAATTTGACAGGCAATTTATTCCGCCATGTTAATAACAACCGACCGTTGCTAAGCAACGGTTTGCAAAGTTTATTTGTTGTTATAAGCAAACGTCACCCAAAATGAGCTTGCTTAACGCATACATGGCGTGCGCCGACTCAACCTTATGAGATACATAAAAATAATGTTTTACAAAAATATTGTCCTTTAAATAATGTTTAAAAAAGTCCGCGATACACATACCATATTTATCTCTGAAGCTTGAGCAAAGTAACACAGTAACAACAAGTAACCATTTTAATTAATTTACTTTATATTTATCGGGTTTTTGTTGTATGTATTTTCTATAATTTGATATTGATCCTTATGAAAATGAATATAATAGTCACTTATAGCATTTCATCTAGATTGAAATTATAGTTCACTGTATAACATTCTAATAAATAATTAAGGAGATGTCACTGATTCGAAATAACCTAGCATACGACCGGCATAGTATGACCGACGCGAACGGGCAGATGACTTTGACGGTTTTGTAAATTTTCATATATTTTCGAACTACTGTTAATTTTTATGTAATTATTTGCTGTTTATAATTAATTTATACTTTTCTTTGGTTCTTCGCTTATTCGAGGAGCAGATTAGTTAGATTTTCATAAATTTCTTGGTGTAGTGTAAGTTGCGGCCCTGCGCGGCATCGGTGTAATATTATTTAAGTATTAAGGAGAGAATTGTTGGTTATTTCATCTTGGTTGGATGGTTATCTATACCGTTGTTATACACTTAATAAATTGTGGTTTTAGTTTTCTGGGATTTTATTTGATATTGCTCGCAAAACTTATCATATTTAATGTAGAAAGGACTTTAGTTATTTCATATAGTATCTATGTACGCGCGCAAGGAAAACGAGTAAAAAGATTTTTCCCGGGTAAATCAGTAAAATCGATCACGAAGGTTAATAAAAATTAGTTCAGTTATTCTGGATATTAGCTCGGAGAAATAGAAAGACAGATAGAGATAAAATTATTAATAATGTAGCTGGTTTTGTTTAGTTTTTTTATTAATATTTTACTATGGTTACGTTTACTTATTTTTTTTTTTTTAAATTAGTTACATATTTTCACAAACAATTTCCTAAATGTTATATCTATAAGCATTCGTAAAGTTTAAGCGGGCGAAGCCGCGTCCGGGTCCGCTAGTTTATCTATACTAATATTATAAAGAGGAAAGATTTGTATTTTTGTATGTATGTTTGTATTGTTTTCACACAAAAACTACCGGACCGATTTCAATAATTCTTTCACTATTAGAAAGCTGCATCCTTACTGACCCACATAGGCTATATTACATTTTCAAAAAAAATAGAGATCCTTAATAAAAATGCTATAATGTAACCCAAGGTGTGAAGAAATCGATCTTAAAAATTCTATCATCGCGTGCGCTGCGAAAACTATTGATGATAGAACAAAATAATGTTCTACAGTATTATAGAACGCATCAATATCTATAAAAAAGTCCGCAATACCAAATATCCAACTACTGTAGTTGTGCCAATATAACTACTTTTTTATTTTTTAAAAGTTGACGAGAGTGCCAACAATAATCAAACCATATTATTCATACCTCTGTATTAATCCTTATCCTATTAAATGATATTTTATTAAAAATAATATCAATACGTTTAAAATACTTTTTAAATTATTAAAATCGGACATTCCATTCAAAAGATATAACGAATTTAAAAATAGCAATCTAAAGAAAATCATGTAATAATAAAGTAATGCGGTATGTATGGCCTCGCGCACCGTAGCGGAGTAAGTCTGTGGGGGTAAGGGATCGTGCATCGATATCACTAAAATTATGAAGACAAACGATTAGATTTTTTGTTTCTTTATTTGAATTGAATAGGCCCCGAAACTACGGAAGGGGATTAAGAAAAATCTTTTACAATTAGACGATTAACGTGTAAAAAAATATTTAAAAGAACCTTATATCGCGTACGCTGTGGAAACTATTAAGAATAGAGCAAAGTGATGTACTACAATTTTATAGAAGACAACAATATCTACAAAAAAGTTTACGATATGTGTTACTGTTAGAGTTATGGCACAATATCTAATTTTCAAAGTTCGTATTATCGTAGTGCAGATAGAATAAAAAGAGTCGAGGCCCGGGGGGCACAGGGGTGTAAGTGAAACGCGACAGTTGTGGGTTCGATCCCCACTCAAGGAGATGAATTATTATTTCTTAATATTTTCATTTCTTCGCTCTGGCACCAAGGCAAAAGCCCGGCGTTGAGTATTGCCACTTAACACGCAATGCCTCGAAAAATTCGGCGAAAAGTGGGGATCAGAGTGTCTTATGTTCCCTCTGCCTACCCTGCTGTGGGCGGGATACAGTGAGGAATTACAAGTGTGTAATTCCTCTATAGATATACTGTTTTGTATTCTGTCATAATGCTTTAAACTTTGCATACAAAGGTATTCCGTAGTTTATCTATTTTTTTCAATTATTTTTACCAGTACATTATCGATATTAATGTGGTATCTATATTTTTATATATATTTAATATTTTTTCACGCTTTTGTGTTTTTCGGGTGGAAAACATAGACATTTTTTTAATTTACTATAAAAATATTGGTAGTTTTTATAATTCTAATAGAATTAAACAACTTTCTAAAATGTTCTCATCTTAAATGCGCTGTAATAACTAATAGAAGCCTATATTTTAACCCGGAATTTTTGCGGAATTTATATGGGAAAAATTACGTTTGCAGTGTGCGTGTAGTTACAGTTTACCTAGACAAATATGAAATAACTAAACATTTTTCTATTAAATATGACAATTCTTGCAAGCAAAATTAATTCAATTCGTAAATGACTTAAATCTATAATTATTAAGTGCACAACAGTATGGATAACCAAACTAAAAAATAATCCATTTTTAGGGTTCTTTACCTCAAAAGGAAAAAAAACGGAATCTTTCTCACTTTGATTAGGATCACTTTGTTGTCCGTCTGTCCGTCTTTAATTGTCATTATAAATGCATAACGCAGACTATAATCAGCTGTATCGACATATGTTTCATTTATCCCTAACTCTTAGTATATAAATAAGTATATTAGTTACTTTAGCCATTTAATGTATATAAAAACTGTCCTTTACTGTTTTTCATTTTAATAAGTACTTTAGAAGCTGTAACACAGATTTAAAATTACATAACTAAAAATCTTTGCTGCGATATGGCTCGACGCCCACCACCCGTCGTTTGCTTATAAAAGTGCATCCGCCACGGCCGCCTAGCTCCTTTCCCCCGGGCACAGAAGGAGGGCCTGGTTATGTTACCTAAGGCTGAGAAGAGCCTACGACGCCCCGAGGATTACTGACCCATATCAGCGCGGTGGCGAAGTTATTCCTTTCACTTCTTCAGCAAGCAGTTTGGCGAGCGGGCACTCAACCAGTCTGCAGATGGCCAGAGCGGGCCACTACGCTGCAGCAGTGACTAACCGAAAGGAGATTGCAATAGTTCCACGACGTACCACCCGCTTTCGGCCGTGTGTGTTATCCGGGGCTATTTTATAAGGTGCTCAGAGCCGGCACCATAACGTCGCGCATGTCCTTACCGACTACCTACCTGATAGGACATTTTGCGTGAGAGTGGAGAGCGTAGCTGCTACTCGATCGCTGCCGGCGTTCCCCAGGGGAGCATTTTGTCACCTGCCCTCTACGCATTATACACCGATGACATTTCGACGCAGCCGGCCACGATATTGGCGCTCTTTTCAACGACATTGCCCTCTCGAAGTCTCTAAATAACTACCAAACAACCAAGAGACTCTAGCGAGCCCTTGACCTGATGACGAACTTGCTGTACAGGGTGGCCCTTAACGTCGCCAAGACACAGCCGATTACATCCTTGAACTCAAGACTCGCTAAGCCTGCATGGCTAGCAGATCCCCTGGAGCAGCAGAGCGACTACCTGAAAGTTGTTATTGACAGAAGACTTTCGTTGACAGGGCAAGTCAAGAAAGCCGCGAGGACCGCAATGTTCCTGCTGCGACCACTCTTCAGATCCCACCTACTCCTAAGAGCGAAGCAATAGCTCTACAAGGCGTGAGTCAGGCCTTATATTACCTACGCCAGTACCAATCAACAAGGAATCCTGCAGGTGGTCCAGAACTTCACTCTCCGGCGAGTGACCCAGGCACTGTACTACGTGAGGAACACCACGCTTCACCGCAACCTAAAAATAGAAAGAGTCCAACTCGGGTATAATACGTTACTACGCGCTGATGTATTGTGTTACCTGCACCTAACTATAATAGCATCGCCCAGTGCACACCAGAGACAGACGTCGTCTTCAGAGTGACTTTCTGCTTCCTCGAATCCGACTACTGAGCAGTCACCTCGGTCGCTGGTCACTTAAGCTGGGCCTCCCTGACAGAGGGTCTCAACTGGCTGAGCTGACCGTTCAGGTGGCATTTGATCATCCTTCCAATCCCACCAAAAGTCCTTCTCCATGTATCTGCTCTAGAGCAGGTACACAGTCCTAGGGCCAAAGCCAAAGCCCTAACGACGCACGTATATTGATGGGTGCCACTTGAAACCACAGCCCAAAGACCAATGCCCTGATGCCGTTCCCCAGCGCCAGAAGAAAGGAGCTGCAAGAGAGAATGCTTCAATGCTAGCTCTATAGTAAAGTAGATTTAGAAGCAATTGCACGTATTTTGGAGCTCTCTAAATGATTTCATATTTTGTTTAAGTATTTTTAAATAAAAGAATATTAGGTAGACTACTCACTACAATTTTTACCATTTAAGTATTTTGTTGTTTGTGTCGTTTGTTTAAGGAACGTAATTCAGTATATTAAGTAAATAATTCAGTAGTTTAAGCGGGCGAAGCCGCGAGTGGGTCGCTAGTATTATATAAAGAAGTTGTTTTATTAATTCTTTAATAGTCGTATAACTTAAAATTTTACCTAGATATTAAAATCACGAGTTACAACACTTTTCTTTGTTATTATGTTAACCTAGAAAGTAAATTTGACTTCTTTACTTTTATAATAAAATTAATCTGAAAATAAAAGAAACTCAAAGCGTTGTAGCTACATATTTGCCTATTTATCTTGTACAAATTGAAAATAACGTTAAAATGTCATTTCTATCGGCAATTTTCAAGGTAGCCTTTAGGGAAAAACTGAGAGGAGATTGAGTTACCGCGGCAAATATTCTTACTTAAAACTAAATTTAAATAGGCGGCGGGTAGTTATTAAATTACTAAGAAGAAATTTCTTACGATGTCTAACTTAAACGTTTCTCATGCTTCTTCTTGTTGATTATACAATTTTAGAAGAACGTCACTTATGTAACCTATTCTAACTTTAAGGCCAGTCGTAGCGCAGAGGTGTAACTATAAAATCGACTGATTGTGGATTCGATCCCAGGAAATTAGACGTTATTTAGTTTTGCCTTTTCATTTCTTTCGCTATGGTGTCGAGGCAAGCGTGGCTTTGAGTTCCTACACTAAACACGCAATGCGTCTAGAATTCGGCGGAAAGTGGGGAACAAAGTATTATAGACATAGAAGGTGTGTGATGTGAAGGTGACATTAATGGCTACAAATACTACTTAGAAATCTTTATTATATACAAATGTAATGTAAATAGCCTGTCAATTTATGACGAATACATATCTTTTTTATTATAATTTTTGTATCCCGCATCCTATCCTACAGCCAGGTAAGCAGAGGGAATCTAGGGCTTAGACACTCTGTTCCTCATTGCCGGATTCTGGAGACATAGCTTGTTGAGTGGTGGAACTCAACACCGCGCTTTACCTCGACAAAACAGCTAAAATATGAAAATATTCAATATTTCAATTCCTTGAGTGGAAATCGAACCCACAACCTGTCACGCTTACATTAACACTTTATGCCCCTGCCTCGCGACTGCTCTCATATTTTCCTACATATTTTTAGTACTAAATATTTTTTATGAAGTACATATTAAATAATATCGCAAAGTAGTTCCAAACGATTCCCACAAATTGAACTTTCTGGAACAAAGATTACTAAGATTAATTCAAAGACGATACATTATTACGTTCTTCCCATTAAAAGTTGCCGAAGGTAAGTGCTATATAAATCCTGTCGCGGTATATTTGATAGTACTTCAGAAGTACTTAAATGTTACACACTCGGTCCTGATTGGTGTACTCGTTACAACCTTAGAATGTCCGTTTGGAATTGTAATTGCTCTTTACGTTGTGATGTAAAGTCAAACGGTTTTGTAGTGCTCACGTGATTTTTTAGTCCTAAGTAGGTAAACTTTTGACTGTAAACAAGACAGGTTGGGGGTTCGATTCCCACTCGGGAATCTAATTTTGGTCGCTCTGGTGCCGTACGGCGTTGATTTCCACCACTCAAGACGCGTGTGTCCACACAATAAGGCGAAAAATGGGGACCGAAGTGTCTTAACACTATGGTGACTCTACTTCCCTTGCAGTTTGCGGGATACAGCGTGAAATTGAAAATAAAACAAAAAACAAGTGTTAAAATCAATAATTTAAAAGAATAGAAGTTACAACGAGCCTCAGGCACAGCTGCGTCATTCCTGAAATTTGATTTCAATTAAGGAAACAAAAGCCAGAAGTTTTATTAAAAGGGAATATCTCTTGCGGTTCCGCGACGTTTAATATTTAAGAATACATTCACCAAAGTCCGTGGATAAATTGAATTTTACATTTTTGTGTCAAACAATCTGTTCTCGTAATATGCGTGGTGTAGGTATTGTTCTATTGGAACGCACATTTTGTTAAAATTTATTTGATAAAAAAGTGGTTTTCTTAACGGTATATAGCTTAAGAATGTTATATAAAGTGTTGTATCGTACCAACTTTGCTGAGTTATATCTGTAATCTTAAATGTATCTTAATAAAACATGTTGATTCGTATTTCAATATAAGTAAGTGGCGTTAACATTCTATTATTATGATACTAGAGTCTCAAAGGGGAGCTTCCCATGCTTAAACTTATTATTTTATTATAGCCAAAGGATAAATATTTATATATTTTTTTAATAAAAAGTATCTAATGTCCTTTTTAAATATGTCTCAGAATATGCGTACAAAATAAATGATAGTCGGTTAAGTAGTTTTGACGTCAAAGCGTAACAAACAAACTTACATTCACAGTTATAATATTACTAAGTATGATACAAGTATATACACTTATTGATTTCTCCAAAGTACATATTATTATCATAATTAATTATGTTTGTGGTTCATCAAAAATCAGCGACTGTTATTCTTTGAACCTCAAATAAATAAAATAGATAAATCAATCAGCTTCACGCTATAGCTTCACACTTCGTAGTAGGCAGAGAGAACCTAGTATAAAGACACTCCGTTGCCAACTTTCCTTCAAATTCTGGGGACATTAACACTCGACACTCGACACCGAAGTTTAAATAAAAATTTCACATCCTCGAGTACCGGTAACCAGTAACCAGTCGTGTTTACAGTCACACTTTGTGCCTCTGCGCCTCGACTGGCCCCAAATACATTTCACTTAAAAAAATAACTTTTTAAGATATATCAATCAATATAATTTACAGTTTCGAAATCAGTCGTGGCGCAGGGATACAAGCAAGTGACTGTAAACGCGACTGGTTGTAGGTTAGTTTCCTACTCTGTATCGACGCAGAGCGCGATGCCTCCTGATTTAGGCGGAAAATAGAGAACGGAATATTTTAACACTATATTTTTATATATTTAAAATAGGTATCTATTTATTTCAATACGTAATTATTTCGTTCGTAGTCCTTAATATTAATCTGCATTACTGGAGTTATTATCTCCAAATTTTCTTAGAGAAAATTTTCGAATGAACGAACTTCGAGAATAAAAATAAATTGTCCGTAAAATTTTAAAGGTGACTAAATTTCAAGTGAAAAGAGACGGTGTTTTAATTCCTTCCGTATTTCGAAGGCAGTTTTTATGAAAGAAAATCTAAAGTACGGTTTTTTTAGATAAGTATCGTGTAAATATTATACTTAATTAATGAATAGGCCAGTCGTGGCGCAACGGCACGAAGTGTGATTGTAAAACCGACTGGTTGTGAGTTCGATCCCCACTCGAGGAGATGAAATATTTATTTACATTTATATTTTCATTTCTTCGCTCTGGTGTCGAGGGGAAAGCGCGGCGTTGAGTTCCGCCACTCAACACGCAAAGCCTCCAGAATTCGGCAGAAAGTGGGGAACGGAGTGTCTTAACACTAGGTTCTCTCTGCCTACCCTGCTTTTTGCAGGATACAGCGTGAAGCTGATTTATTTTTTTTTATTTTAATCAATAAATTATTTTCAATTTATTACCTTTTTTATCAATTTATGTTTTCAATTTATTAACTTTTTTATTTTAGAGGTCAGTCGTGGCGCAAAGTGTACTTCTAAATCGACTGGTTGTAGGTTCGATCTCCGCTCGAGGAGATAAAATATTTATTTACATTTATATTTCCATTTCTTCGCTCTGGTGTCGAGGGAAAAACGCAGCGTTGAGTTTCGCCAACATGCAAAGCCCCCAGAATTTGGCGAAACATGGGGAATGGAGTGTCTTAACACTAGGTTCCCTCTGCCTAACCTGCTGTGTGCGGGATACAGCGTGAAGCTGTTTTGATTTTTTTTAATAAGTAATAAGTTTACATACTGGCTTAGCAGTTGATATCGTGAACGAAGTGCACAAACCTGATCATTTCCCACCTTGCACACACATACATCTGTGAAAAAATGTGTGCGGCTACACATAGGTATATTTTTATTGCACATAAAATAAAAACCACAAAAAACCACAAACATTGATCGTTTACAGTAACTGGGTGGAAAAAAATTTAATTTTGTTTCTTAAGTGGAGTTTCGGAACGAAATATAGCATTTCAAAGGAGTTTGCGTCGTGAATGTCTCTGATAACTAATGAACTTCGGCTTGACGTTAAAAAATCTTATATGAATATTTTATGAGGTATTACAGTGGCATCCACGGAATGTTACTTACATGGGTTTTTATTTGAAAATACTCACAAACATCGCTAGTTTTTTTTTAGTTTTTTTATTTTTTTTTTAGTCAACATCACGCTGTATTCTTTTAGTTTGTCAGCTTCACGCTGTATCCTGCATGCGGCAGGGTAGGCAGAGGGAACTTGATATTAAGACACTCTTGTCCCCATTTTTTGCCCAATTCTGGAGATATTGCGTGTTGAGTGGCGGAACTCAAA